>CM021108.1:370666094-370870854 GCA_007115665.2 Sequoiadendron giganteum | reverse complement strand
CCCTCTCTCTCCTCTCTTAGGTCTCTCCCACTTTGTCTCCCTCTCCTTCTCTCTCAGGTGTCTCCCTCCCACCCTCTCCATTTCTCTTAGATTTCTCCCTCCCACCCCCTCTCCCTCTCTCTCTCTCTTTATGTATCCCCCTCTCTCTCTCACTCCCTCTCTATCACTCCCCCTATCTCTCTCCCACTCTGTCTCTCTCCCTCTCTCTCAGGTCTCTCCCTCCCACCCCCTCTCCCTCTCTCTCTCAAGTATCTCTAACCTACCCCCTCTCCCCCTCCTACCCCCTCTCCCTCTCACAATCACTCCCTATATATCTCTTCCACTCCCTCCCTCTCTCACTCCCTCTATCTCTCTCCCTCTCCCTCTCCCTCTCTCTCAAGTATCTCCCTCCCACCACCTCTCCTTTTCTCTCTCTCCCGGCCCTCTCTCTCTCTCTCTCTCTCTCTCTCTCCCTCTCCTCTCTCTCGGTCTCTCCTCCCACCCTCTCCTTCTCTCTCTCTCTCTCTCTCCAGGTCTCTCCTCCTACACTCTCCTTTTTCAGGTCTCTTTGTCTCTCCTCCTCCCTCTGTCTCTCTCACACCCCTCTCTCTCCCTCCCTCTGTGTCCCTCTCTCTCCGGTATCTCCCCCCACCCTCTCTCTCTCTATCTCACTCTCACTTCCTCCATATCTCTCCCATCCCTCTATCCCGAGTACTCCCTCTCCCTCCCACCCCCTCTCCTGCTCTCAAGTCTCTCTCTCACTCCTTATATATCTCCCACTCCCTATCTCTCCTACTCTCTTAGGTCTCTCCCTCCCACCCCCCTCTCCCACTTTGTCTCCATATCCTTCTCTCTCAGGTGTCTCCCTCCCAACCTCTCTCCCTCTCCCTCTCTCTTAGGTTTCTCCCTCCCTCTCTCTCTCTCAAGTCTCTCCCACCTACCCCCCTCTCTCTCTCTCCATCTCTATGTCTCTCCCTCTCTCCATCTCTATGTCTCTCCCTCTCTCTCCATATCTATGTCTCTCCCTCTCTCTTAGGTATATCCCTCTCATACCCTCCCTCTCCCTCTCTCCCTCTCTCTTAGTCATCTCCATTCCACCCTCTCTCCCTCTCCCTCTCTCTCAGGTCTCTCCCTTCCACCCCTTCTCCCTCCCTCTCTCTTTCTCTCAAGTCTCTCTCTCACTCTCTCACTCTCATTGACTCCCTCTATCTCTCTCCCACTCATCTCTCTCTCACTCCCTATATCTCTCCATATGTCTCTCTCACTCCCTCTATCTCTCTCTCATCACTCTATCTCCGACTCCCTCTCTACGTCTCCCTCTCTCTCTCTCCCCCTCACTCAGGTAAGAGGGAAAGACTTGAGAGAGAGTGAGAGGGAGTGATAGAGAGAAAGAGGGTTGAGGGCTTAGGGTTGAGTGTTTAAGGGTCGAGGGATTAGGTTTGGGGGTAGAGGGTATTGGGTTGAGGGTAGAGGGTAGAGGGTTCAAGGGTTCAAGGGTTGAGGTTGAGGGTTGAGGGTTGAGGGTATAGGGTTGAGGGATTAGGTTTAAGGGTCGAGGGATTAGGTTTGAGGGTAGAGGGTAGAGGGTAGAGGGTTCAAGGGTTTAGGGTTGAGGGTTGAGGGTTGAGTGTTTAAGGGTTGAGGGTATAGGTTTGAGGGATTACGGTAGAGAGGGAGGAATGGATGGAGGGAGAGATGGAGAGAGAAGTGGGATAGAGACAAGGAGAGAAGAGGAGGGAGGGACAACAATAGATGAGGGTTGACGATCTAATGTTTAGGTTAAATAGTTGATAATTGAGGGCATAGGGTTGAGGGTAGATAGTTTAAGGTTTTAGGGTTTAAGGTTTAGGGTATAGGGTTTATAGTTTAAGGGTAGAGGGTTTAAGGGTTTAGGGTTTAAGTGTTAAGAGTAGAGGGTTGAGGGTTGAGGGTTGAGGGTTGAGGGTTGAGGGATTATGGTTTACAATTTAAGGGTAGAGGGTGTAGGGTTGAGGGTGAGAGAGGGGGTAGAGGGGAGAGGGTTTAAGAGTTTAGGGTTTAGGTTTTAAGGGTTTAAAGGTTAAGGGTATAGGGTTTATAGTTTAAGAGTAGAGGGTTTAAGGGTTTAGAGTAGATGTTAGAGGGTTTAAGGGTTAAGGGCATAGGGTACATGGTTTAGGGTTTACAATTTAAGGGTTGAGGGCTGAGGGTTGAGGGTAGAGGGTTGAGGGTAGAAGGTTGAGGGTTGAGGGTAGAGGGTTTAGGGTTTAAGGGTTGAGGGTTTAAGGGTTGAGGGATTAGGTTAGAGAGTTAGTTGGGTTTAAAAGGGTTTAAGGGTTGAGGGTAGAGGGTATTGGGTTTAAGGGTTTAAGGTTTAATCTGGTTGAGGGTTGAGGGTTGAGGGTTGAGGGTAGAGGATAGAGGGTTTAGGGTTTAGGGATTATAGTTTAAGGGTAGAGGGTTGAGGGTTGATGGTTTTAGGGTTGAGGGTTAAGGGTAGAGGTTTTAGGGTTTAGGGATTACAATTTACGGTTTAAGGGTAGATGGTGTAGGGTTGAGAGAGAGAGGGGGTTTGAGGGTAGAGGGTAGAGGGTAGAGGGGTTTAGGGTTTAAGGGTTAAGGGCGTAGGTTTATGGTTTAAGGGTAGAGGGTTTAAGGGTTTAGGGTAGATGGTAGAGGGTTTAAAGTTAAGGGTATAGGGTATAGGGTTGAGGTTGGGTTGAGGTTGAGGGTTGGGGGTTTAGGGGTTTAGGGTTGGGGGTTCGGGGTTTACAGTTTAAGGGTAGAGGGTTTAGGGTTATAAGGTTTAGGGTTTAAGGGTTTAGAGTTTAAGGGTTGAGGGATTAAGGGTTGAGGGTTGAGGGATTAGGGTAGAGAGTTTAGTTGGTTTAAAAGGGTTTAAGGGTAGAGGGTAGTGAAGGGAAAAATGAAATGGATCTAATGACCCAACAGTGCAGAATAAATTCCCTTAACACTAATACAACAGAGGGGAAGAGCATAAACAGGTTCAATAGCTTTATAAACTTACTTGAGAAGAATACAACCAATAAAATTAGTATACAGAATTGAGCATTCACAGTTGACACAAGATATACATGGGAAAACTTTTACAAGTAAAAAACCCACCACACAAAGTCAAGATAATTGTATTACAATAACAAAAAGAGTTACATACAATATATAGTCTTCTCTGATCAACTCACAATAGCACTTCCAGAACTCTCTCACTGATACAATGTTATCTCTAACATACAATTCGAACAAAAACTCTTCAAATGCAATATTATACTCTACTTACTTAAGTCATACGTTACATTGAATTCTGTCAACCAAGCGCCAACCATCAGGTTCATGAATCTGTCATCCAATCATGCAATCGATCTACCCATGTTGATCTCCTTGCATCGAGCCACCTATATTAACTTCTTTACCCAAATTGGGTCCTGTTCGCCACCCTGAGTCGACCTGCAATAACTGCTATTATGACTTTGGCCTTTAGCCAATTATCGCACTAACACTGAGCCATGTGTCCTTCCTTCATTCGCCGTTTCCCATGACTTTTTGGTCCAATCAGTCAAGCTCGGCTGATCGAGCTCCAAGCTTATCCAAGCTCTTACCGTGCTACCACAACCCTGCTAATTTCGACTCGCGGTATGGTAGTGAGCTCGACCGAGCTCACCCCAAGTCATCACCGAGCTCTGCCCTCCACCCTACCACGCTACCGCAGCACTGATAAGGCCTAACCGTGGTTTGGCGGTAGCCATCTTGGCTGATCGTTGGCAGTCTTACCGCGGCCACCACGGTCAGTCACTTGACTATTCGGGATGTGGCGGTAATCTCCAACCAAGCTATTGGTGGTATTATCACGACCATCATGGTTAGTCACTTGACTATCCGCGGTGTGGCGGTAACCGCCAGCCAGGCCATTGGCGGTCTTACCGCGACCACCGCGGTCAGTCACTTGACTATCCGCGGTGCGGCGGTAATCACTAGACCCAATCGCAGGCGATCTCACCGCGCTGCCATGGTGAGTGGACCCACCGCTTGAGGTATGGCGGTAACCGCCAGGAAAGTCACCGTAGTACTGCCAAAGCTAGACTTAGCTACCACAGTAAAGCGGTAAAGGCAAAAATGAAACAATTTAACACCAAGTCATGAAAGTTGGGGCTTTGAGCTGGAAGTTGAGACACATTTTCTCAACAGGTAGAGGGTATTGGGTTTAAAGGTAGAGGATATTTTGTTGAGGGTAGAGGGTTTAAGGGTTTGTTTTTAAGGGTTTAGGGTTGATAGTTTAGGTCTCCCATCCCTCTATCTCCCAATCATCTCTCCCACTCCCTCTCTCAGGTCTTCTCCCCACCATAGCTGAATAAATCTCTCCCTCTCAAGTCTCTTTCTCTCGGGTCTCACTCCCTCCCATGCTACCTAGACTAATCTATGTCACTCCAATGCCCTCTCTCATACTCCCTCTCTGTCAGGTCTCACTTACCTCACACCCTACCTGGACAAATATATTTTACTCCAACCCTGTCTCCCACACTCTCCTCTCTCTCTCTCTCTCTCTCTCTCTCTCTCTCTCTCTCTCTCTGGTATTTTTTTATCTCTCAGGTCTCATCCCTTCCAACCCCTCTCCTGTTTTTAGGCATTTCCCCCCACTATAACTGGATAAATCTCTATCCCTCTCAAGTCTCTATTGCTTTCAGGTCTCAATCGCTACCACACTACCTAGACATATCTCTCTCATTCCTATCACCTCTCTCTATCTCAAGTCTCACTCCCTTTGTCTCTATGGAAGGTGAAGATTTCAAAACAACACATTTGGCATGCACCAAATTTGGTACTCTCCAAATTTGGCAAGCACCGAATATGTTTTTACCTTGAAATGGTAAAATAGGGGCTGAACCCGTGATTCAAGCCCACATGCTTTTGTATTTGTCTGGTTCAGTGCTTTATCCGATTTAGAAACACCTTTTTTTATGCAGTTGACTCCATGTTGTACCAATCTATGCTTGATCCATCACCTTTTTACCACCAATTTGCATGCTAGACAATGTAGAAGAAGACATTTTGAAGTTTCTACATAACTTTACATTATCTCAGGTAATATATTCATTTTGGTAATATTGAAATGTTTATATTTAGTATATTTGTTTATTTTTGACAATATAAACTAAATTCCTTTAATGATTTTATTAATCATAACAATTGGACATAGAATTCAATATTGAATTAGATGGGAGTTGCATAAAAAGTTTAATTTTTATGAGTTTGAAGAACAAAAAAATGAAAAGCATGACATTTACTTAACACAAATTTACTTATGAATTCTATTTGCATTGCTTATAGTAGTCCATTTCCAACATGGCTAGTGGAATTCACTCTATTTCATTTTAGGTAGATGTTTATATTGAGTTTTTTTGTTTTGTTTTCACATTTTTTAGACCATTCATTTGATGATTTTATTAATCTTCATTGTTACACATAGAATTTAACATTAAATTAGATGGATGTCTGCACATGTAAAAGCTGAAATTTTAGGAGCTTGAAGATATAAAATGGAAAACATGACATAAGAGATTCATTATTAGTGATGGTTGTGGGAAAACTTTTATTTTCAACTAATTTGGAAAACCTAATAGCTTTCATCAATGTTAATGCAAGTTTTCATTAATTTTTTTCTTCCATAAAAAAATCACCTTCATCACATGTGATTAGATAAAATCAAGTGAGTTGACATAGTTGTTAATGCAAGTTTCCATTCACTCATACCATTTACCTTTCTAATAAATAAAAAAGGAAATTTTTGTGCAATTGAGAATGATTTTTGTCTTTCCAAGTTACCTCATTTCCAAATAAATAGTGAATAATTATAAGATATAGCATCACAAACCATTCTTTGGATTCATCTTCTTCATGGATTCGTTGACAATCACAATGTGATTTTGAGAACAATAAACACAAGATTCTCTAGTTTTCATTTAGGTGGAAGCAACTTATAACCTAGGTTTGTGATGCAAAGCATGGAGACAAAATCTTCAAAAAACACAATTAGATAAGTTTCAAACAATCTTCAATCTCAAAAACCTCAATTCAATGCTCAATTGACCAATTCACATTCACTTCCTTGTAGCACTCACAATAAAGAAAATTGTTCATATCTTCTCATAGACAACTCAAACCCACAAACCCTTGACCTTTTTACACACCCATTAAGGCCTTCAAAAACATGTCAAAAAAACACTAGGTCACTTTCGACCAACATCACCAAAACAGTGCTGCTACGCTGCCCCAATAGGCCAATTAGGCCACTTTTACAAAGCATCATACCTTCAAAAACTTTTCCAATCCCAATTCTCTTTTGAAAAACCTTCACCAGCCTACAAAACTTCAGATTCAACAACTTTTAGTCATTGGAACCCTCTCTAATGCATCTAAACACTAAACCCTTTCTTTAGGCCTTTTATGCTTGAAACAAGGAGGATTTATTGAAAATCAATGTTCGAGGCCTCTAGCCACTTTTCCAACTCTTCAAAAACACTCAAATATGTTTGCCCATGCTAAAAAAATCAACTCCCTTCCTCTACCATTGCTATTTCACCAAACTCCCATTCTAAACCACCATTTTGAAGCCAAAATTCACACAAATACCCTTGGGAAAACATCAAAACTCCATCATATCCTACTCCCTACTCAAAATCCCTACTCTAACATCTAACCCTATAGATATGTAATCAACAGTACGAATATGTTTGAAAATTTATGCATTACTCACTTTTCTTGCAGTATGGAGGTAGATGTATGTATGAAAAATGTTGTAGAATAAACATGTTTGATAATTCCAAACAACTCGCTGCCTTCTTTCATAAAATGCTTTGGTGTGTTTCATATTTAATGCAATGTAATCAACGATATCAATATGTTTCATAAAATGCATTACTTACTTTTGTTCTATGTGTGTTTGTGAACATGTAGCATCCAATGTCATGCCGAAGAAACGACCGAAGCCTCTAACATCGAAAGAACATGCAATTAAATATGAAAGGAGAAGAGAATAAAAAAAAAGCTAGGTCGTGAAGCAAAGAAATTACAACCCATACATCCAAAAATTCTCGTGCAATCTAAGAGAGATGTCAAATTGGAAAAACAAAGGGCACAAATGAGAAAAGTTCATGGAAGGACAAGAATGGATACCAAAGTTTGGGGAACATCATCAACCATAGGTGAAGTTCAATGCACATCTCCAGTTGAAGACACATTGACAACAACATGTGGTTTTCCAGGTACATCGAAAATCACATCTCCAATTGAAGACACACCATCAACAACATTGTGTTTTGAAAGTACATCAACAAACACATCTCCATTTGAAGTCACTCCACAAACAACATCTCAATCTGGAGGTACAACATCATTTACATGTCAATCTTAAGGTATGTCATCAATCACACCTCCGATTGAAGGTACATGATCTATCCCCGATGTTGTTGACCTTCCCAATGTTGACAAAAAATTACATTTGAGAACTCCTTCTAGAGTTTTGCATAGAAAACCTACATTTTTGATTGATATTGATTCCAATGTTTTGAAATGGATGCCTAATAAGATTCCTAAACGTACATGTCAAAGATATGCACAGAGGATATGGATTTTATTTTTTGTGAAGCTAAGTGAAGGTGGAAGATGCCAGCTATTTGTTGAAATGATGATGCAAATAAAATTTAGGCCCACCATGAAGGCTCTTGGGCTAAGAGTTTTGAATGAATCAAGTGAAAATTCCATTGTAAAGAACTTAATGAGTGCATACAAGAGAGTGGGTTCTACCTCACGCATGAAGGATAGTTGTGCCACATGACGTGTGATGACAACAACGCTCTTAAGCAGTAAAACAAGGAACAAGTTGAACCTTACAAAGGCAAGTAAGTCTTTGAAAATAAGTAGATCATCTCTAATGAGAGCCAAAGGAAGGCGTGAAAGAGTGGAGGATCCAAATAGGAATGAGTTATGGGCATTCTAGGGTAGAGTGCCATAGAAAGATAAAATAATTGCTCAAGGCTTGAGATCTTTAATAGTGAATTATTAGAAGGATAACACAAGGACCTCTCCCAATCAAAGAGATGTTGTAAGAAGGAGAATTGGTTGTACAATCCATGAGCCACATCCAAAGCATTATTTGGATAGCACTCAAACCCATTTTTTTCTAATTTTATACAAAATTTTCCTGATATTAAAATATTTCAAAGGTATTTTAAAATGCTAAAGCCTTTTTATGTCAAAATAAATCACGCACACACTACTTGTTTTTGTAGAGTTCATATTGAGTTTTCTAACCATTATGATGTTTATCGACGTATATGTGTAGATATGCATACTGCTAATGTTTTGTAGGAATGTAACATAAGGCCTCCACCTAAATCCTCAAGGGAATTTTTATCTTCCATTTTATGTGAAAGAGAGGATGGTCAATTTTTTTACAACAAGTCATGTTGGATGGCACATGTGATCATTGTGATGGAATGCAAAATTTTCCAATTTGCCAACACATGGCTAGTACACACACAATTGGAGACAAAATTGTGGAATTTGGCAAATATAAGACAGTGGCATACAGTCTAAAAGATGGGAAAGAAGCAAATAAGTGTGAATTGGTCAGTGATAAGATTCCAGTGTATCAGTTTATGGGAATTTTTCATGATCATGTGGTGTATGAGTATGCAAGGCATACACACATAACTCAATGGTTGGACTCACAGTTCAAGTTATGCAAGGACACATTTCCACTTCATAGCATCATTTCAGTTGTCGACTTCGCTGAGAACTACACACTACAACCACAAAACGAGGTGAAATCGCAGTACTACAACTCCACGCTAGTTGCTATATATGTGCATATAACATGAATTCATGAAAATTATAGTACAGATGAAAACAAGAATTATTAAGGGAGTATCACTTTTACATTAGTGATGATTGCACACATTCTACAGAGTTTGTGCATGGTTGCTTTCAGATGTTCTATGCTGATTTGGCTAGCAGGGGCATATCATTCAGTCAACATATCATATGGTCAGATAACTGTACATCATAATTCAAGAACGCTAGAATGTTTTACAGGTTGAGTAGGATGCATAGGATCAATGGTGTTCAACATATGTGGAACTTCTCAAAGGCCGAACATGGAAAGGGGGAGCATGATGAAGCAGGTGCATGTATAAAAAGAGACATAGCACAAGAAGAGTTAAAGTACATAGATAGTATAAAGTTGATAGATGCAAGATCAATTGTCCAGTGGTGCAATCATGCAATGGGTCCATGTAGTGAAGGTAATTCTTTAGTTCATAGATTTTTTAATTTAGTAGATGATACTAACATTGAAAAATATGATTATTATACACTAACATGATCGAGCTAGCTACACTCTTTTAGAAGCTCCAATGCAGGTACATGGACTATCCATACACGGATGATGGCATGCTTTTGTTCTACATGTACACTTCAACCATGGAATGATTGTGAGTGAACAAAGTGGGTTGATGAATGGTCTATAAGAAGTCTAACCCCACTTGACACTTATCTGCTCCCGACGGCTCTATAAATCATAAAGATGCAATCATCTGTTGAATTTGATCATGTATCAGACCTACTAGAACTAGGTAATATCTCTTACTCATAGGTTTTATTATGATTTTCAGTAAATACATCTAACAAGATGAACATATCAATGCAGGACATGTATATGTGGTGATTGCAAATGAAGATAATGAAGAGGGTACAAATTATTACTCATGTCATTGTATCGAGGCCAAAAATAAATTGGAGGCCCCAGTTATAGATGGAGAAAACATAGAATATCCTACAGGTTTGGTGGTTGTTATTGGAACATGGCTTAGAAGGTACCCAATTAAGAATGTTGTAGTTTGGTTGTTTAAGGACTTCAAAATGCATCAGAAGATTCTTCACTAATCGAACCTTGTCATCGCCACCAATTTTCATTTGATCAAATATAAGGGTAGACCTATGAACAAGAACTTGTGGAAAGTGCGTGAGTCTGACCACAAGGCAATACTTGACACAATAAAGAGTAGAGAAGACCCAAATGGTTCCATGGATTGATTGTTAAGTATGCACATTGAATTTGTAAAGTCATGTTATTGATCATTGCTTTCTTTCAAGCATTTAAGTTTGATTGTATAAGGGTTTTCAAAATTGCATTAATGTAGATATGCAAAATGATGGTTATACACTGCTCTCTATTTGATGCAGGGGCACCAAGCTTAATTTTATAATTAGGGTTATGAAGTCTTGTTTTGGATTGGATAAGGTCATATAGACCATTTCTTGATGTAATAATTCTATTTTAGTGGTTATTAGTGGGTTAGAAGGTTTTAGTTGCAAATTTGCTAACTTAGTGCAAAATGTCATTTTTCAAATTTTGAAGTGCAAGAAATGCATAGTGGAGAAGTTGAACGGTCAGGGAAGGCCAAAGGTAACTTGTGGCATCGGTTTTCAATAAATTCTTGATTAAGGGATTTGAATATATGTATGTGAATCTCAAATGAAGGAGTGTGTGGAGAAGAGTAGAAGATTTTGTACAAGAATTGATCAATAAAGCTCTGTTCTCTTTGTAAATCTGGGTTTGTTTTTCTCTTTTTCAGTGCTATAGCAGTCAATTGCATGCACCCGTAATAAAGGGAATTGAATAAAAGTGTTTTTATTTGGGTAGAGGGATGTGTTAGCCATGTTTTGGTTTTTATGGCATTGAAATCTATCTTGTTTTGAGCTTTTAGGGTGGATTTTATTGTAGGTGGGTCTGGAAGTCTAAATATCAAGTTTTGATGTCATGAAGTGATTTAATGGCTTATTCCACCTAATGTATATACTATAGCTTGGTGGAATGAGTCCATTAGGTTGGGACTAAGTTAGAATATGATTCTTGGAGTAGGGGAGATCGTTTTGGAGTCATGGCATGTAGCCTTGGGTGTGAAAATGTGTGATTTTGAGTGGTTTAAGAGTGTGAATGGATGAAATACTTTGGGGAAGTCATTTGTGAGAGAATTTTGAGCATTTAAATACATCATATGGTATGTTTTAGCTGTTGTATGTGAGAGTTAAGTGTGGAAAGATTGATTTTCAACAAGGCTCCTTAGAAAACCTAGGTTTGGTGGCTTGAGAGTGAGGGTTTAGTGGATTGGTAGCTTGGTGAGTGGTTGGAGCTCTAACAATTATAAAATATGAAAGTTGGTAACCTATTTAATGAATTTCCATGGTGTTTGAATTGATTTCAGGTTTTTGGGAAGGTGCCTCTTTGGAAAAGAGGCCCAATGGGCCTAGTTGCCCCTACGACATAGTGGGATTTTGGAGAATTTATTTCAAAAGAGTCTATGCTAAGTTCAAGATATGTTTAAGGGTATGAAAAAGGGTATCCAAATCTGTTGTTACAATCTAGATAAGTTTTCTTGACCTGGAGTTATGTTTGATAGTCCCTTGGAAGAGGGCTACTACCTAGTGAAGGCTTAGAATGAGTTTGTTGATAAGAATGATTCTCTGTGATTTGAGAGTGGTTTAGTTAAGTTTGAATGAGGATTTTAATCTTGTTATATGCCTCTTTAAGTGCATGAAAGTTTATGAAACCTTAAATTTAAGTTTGGATTTTTTGAAGGCCTAGTTCCTTGTTGAGTTTTGTGAGTGCTTAGAGAACCAGTCAAGGAGTCAAGTTTATGATCTTGGTACTGATCTATTTGTTTTTTCATGTGGCCCACCTAGCTTTGCATCACTATTGACCACTAATTACAAACACAATTTCATCCAACTCAAACCAATATTTTTCCCTTACAACTCTTTTTCATCAACTCTTCATTATTTCACACAATGGACAAGTGTTTATTGAAAAACCCATCTCCAAACCTCTTGTGACCTTATCACCACTTCAAAAAGCCTTGTTTAAGCATGCACATTCTTAATAATCCTTAATATTATGCTGCCCCCAAACTTCACCCACTTTTACTCTCTAAAACCTCATTTTTCTATTAAAAAATGCGCTTCATCCAACTAGGGCTTTATGCCCAAAAATACACATGACCTCCCCAGTCCTTGAAAACATTCAAAAACATCAAACCCCACCAAATATCACTAAAATCAACTGGTTCTAGCCTTCTTCAAAACAAATTCTTCAATCTGCTGCTTCAACCCATGCCTTTTAGGCCTGAATTCATGTATTATATACTTGCTTGTCATTTGAATTATCATTAATGAAATTATATATTAACTTATATGTTTATCTTATTTTCCTCTTGTAGGAAACACCTAGAGTGAGCGAGGTGCAGTGCTATCTAGACTTTGAAAGCGCAAAGGTAGATAAGGGAAAGGTAATTGAACTCAAATCTGATTGAATTAAGATTTTTAAGATCTTATAGTGATTATACATACATCGACATAGATTGGTAGTTTCATATACTTTCCATTTTTATGTACAAGAAGTTATGAGCTACACATCCTTGTTGACAAGTGTCACAACGCCTGAAGGAGTAGGTGTTGGAACACTTGAAGGAGTAGGTGTTGAAACACCTCAAGGAGGAGGTGTCGAAACACTTGAAGGTGATAAAGAGAAAAAGATGCCTAAAGAGGTATGTGTTTATTTTATTTTGTGTTTGGTAAATATGTTCCTATTACTGACAATTGTATGCTAACTTGTATCAATTTGATGTTTTTGTTCACATATATAGATTGACATTGCAAAAGTTGGTATGCTTGGTTCTTTGAGTGGGGCATATTCTAGGACTCCTAACAGTTTGAAGAGACATATTTATGAGGTAATCAAGATTTCAATTATAATTCAATGTATGTTGATTTTGATTTTAATTATTCAATTTTAAATTATATAATATAACTAATCTCATTTGTGGTTTGAATTTTTCCTGTGCAGTTACCTTCAAAGCTAAAGAGTGCTTCAAAGAGGCTCCATTTTGATGATCCACTAGTAGTTTAGGATGAGATAGACATTTTGGAATGTATATTTTGAATAGATATTGAGATGGCATATGCCACATTTTGTAAAACTTTGTTTGAGTTGGTGTTGATGCCATTTTTGTATATGGACATACACTTGATTATTGGATAATTTGATATATAGAAGTTGAGAATTGAAATAATTTTTTCGTCATGTGCATGTTTAAACTGTTCAAAAATATAATCTTTAGCAATGGTTAAATATCAATGTACAATAGCATAAAAAATAATGGTTATATTATATAGTTCACAATAAAAAATAATGAATAATGGTTATATTATATCATATATTGCTTAGCTATATTATGGTTATATTACATAGTTTAAATAACTTTGAAGACAAGAACAATTGTAAAGTTTAACATTTTAACTTTAAAGTTTAAATACACAAATGTCATTGTCTCACACTACATATTTCATATTGCATTATCATTACATATTGAAATTCAAAATATATCATAGTTTTATGTTGATAAACATGCCAAAGTGATGTAGAGCGGGGTGGCACACTCTCAACAAACCAACTACCCTTTAATATTCCTTCCATAAATAAAAAACCATTGAACAGTCATGACCAGAGTACATAAGCACTAAATCAACAATCATCTTCCAAAAAAACACTCACGAACACTCCAAAACTCAAAACCCTCACTTTTGACAAGTTTCAAGGTGGGTTTATTGAAAACCTCACCTCCAAACCTTTCCTCACTGTTTCAATGCCTCCAACACCTTCAAATATGTCTTCCCTTGCTTAATTAACTCTTACAAAGTGCTGAACCAAGTGTTTTCCATCACTACCTACTCTTAACCTCCAAATTTCACTCAAAACACATATTTTTGACAACTAGGCATGATGCCTAAACCCTCAAATGGCCACACCTGATCCTAAAATCATGCACACATGCCCCCTACACCTAATTATGCCATTCCATTGAGTTACAGTAGAATACAATGGGTGGAAAAGACATTTGGTGGAGATTTCCATGCCGCCCCTATGGAAAAAACATGAATTTAGGCCTAGGAGGCATAGCTTGAAGTAACAGATTAAAGCAATAGTTTGGAAGAAGGTTAGAACCTGGTTGTTTTAGTGTTATCAGGTGGATTTTGATGTGATAGATGGTTTGCAAAGGTAGGGTAGGTAATTTGGATGTTTGGGCTTGAAGCCCTAGTTGAACAAAGAGTGAAAATGGGTGAAATTGAGAGGTTTAAGAAGGAAATGTGTGAGAAATTTGGGGGCAACATAATTTGAAGGTGAATTAAGTTTGTGCAGGGTGAAATAAGAGTGTTTGGAGATATTTTGAGTTGAATGAGGTCTGGAGATGGGTTTTTCAATAAACCTTTGCTTATTTGGTAAAAAATGAGGGTTTCATGAAAGAGGGTCTTAGCAAGTGAGTTTTGACTCAATGGTTGAAGAATTTTTTTATTTTGGAGGTAGTTTGAGGATTGTCCAATGGCATTTTGAGTGGGAAGCAAGATTGAAGGATAATTCCTTTGTTAAAGTGGGCTAATTGGAGATTTTCTCACTTGAAACACTCACCAACTCATCTAACAATAAAACCCTACCTCTACCTATCAAAAATAACCTAATACATTGAAATATTAGGGTAGGGATTGCAGAAATAGGGCCCTAACTCCATCCCCTACATCAATCTTTCTTCCCTCAAAACCCCAACTCAACAACTTTTCACAATTCCTTCACAAACTCCTTGTAGCATTGCAAATAGAGGTTTTTGCCCATATCTTTCAAAATAAAATGAAGAAACACAAACCAAAAATCATTCAAGATACCCATTATGGCATTCTTCAACATATCTCAATTGCGCATATGTTTGTTTCAGACCATCACCTCTTAAAATTGACTGGTACACTGCCCCTTGAGCCAATTATGTTGCTTTTCCAAAGCAACTTCAACATGCTAGTATTCAAACAGTGTGACACTTAGAAAATTCTTGTCTAAGCCTATGGGATTATGTTGGGCCCCTCTACAATAACCTCTCTTGGTTTTGGCTATCTCGGAGGCCTTTTTCGGTGGTGGCGAATTTTTGCTTGGGGAAAAAGTTGTCAAATGCAAGTAGTTGAAAGTTGCAAAGTGGTGCAACTTTTATTCTGCAACTCGTGTGGCCAAACAGACTATTCTGACACATTTGGATGGGTATGTTTATGCTAGGAATGGTCCTCTTTTGCACTGAAACACGCAGAATCACTTCAATCTAAATTCAACCGACAAAATCCCTCAAGAGTCCAAAGTGCAAAATGGCTGCAAACTTCAGCATAATCGTATTTGGACACCGTGATGCTTAGAAACTTCTCATATGAGCCTATTATCACATTGGGACCCTCTATAATAATCTCTCTTGGTTTTTTCTATCTCGGAGGCCTTTTCTAGTGGTGCCGAATTCTCACTTGGAGAAAAAGTTATCAAATGCAAGTAGTTGAAAGTTGCAAAGTGGTGCAACTTTCGTTTTGCGACTTGTGTGACCAAACAGACTGTTTTGACGCATCTGGGTGGGTACATTTATGTTAGGCATGGTCCTCTTTTGCATCGAAACATGTAGAATCACTTTGAGCTAAATTCAACTAGTAGAATCCCTTAAGAGTCCAAAATGCAAAATGACTGCAAACTTCAACATGCTCGTATTCAGACACCGTGATGCTTATAATTTTTTTTTTGAGCCTATGGGATCGAATTGGGCCCCTCTACAATAACCTCTCTCGGTTTTCGCTATCTCAGAGGCCTTTTCTAGTGGTGGCGAATTCTCGCTTGGGGAAAAAGTTGTCAAATGCAAGTAGTTGAAAGTTGCAAAGTGGTGTAACTTTCATTTTGCAACTCGTGTGACCAAACAGACTATTTTGACGTGTTTGAGTGGATAATTTTACGCTGCATGGTCCTCTTTCACACTGAAACATGTGGAATCGCTCCGAGCTAAATTCAACTGGTAGAATCCCTTAAGAGTCCAAAGTACAAAATGGCTGCAAACTTCAACATGCTCGTATTTGGACACTGTGATGCTTAGAAAATTATCATCTAACCCTATGGGATTGTGTTGGGCCCCTCTATAATAACCTCTCTCAGTTTTTGCTATCTTGGAGGCCTTTTCTGGTGGTGGTGAATTATCTCTTAGAAAATTTTTTTTCTAATACAAATAGTTGAAAGTTGCAAAGCGATGCAACTTTTGTTCTGCAACTCGTGTGACCAAACAGACTATTCTGACACATCTGGGTGAGTACGTTTATGATAGAAATGGTCCTCTTTCACATCGAAACATGTGAAATTGCTCCAAGCTACATTCAACCAGCAGAATCCCTTAAGAGTCCAAAGTGCAAAATGGTTGCAAACTTCAACATACTTGTATTCAGACACCGTGATGCTTAGAAACTTCTCGTCTAAGCCTATGGGATTGCATTCGGCCCGTCTATAACAATCTCTCTTAGTTTTCTCTATCTCAAAGGCCTTTTCCCGTGGTGGAAAATTCTCGCTTGGGGAAAAAGTTGTCAAATGCAAGTAGTTGAAAGTTACAAAGTGGTGCAAATTTTGTTCTGCAACTCGTGTGACCAAACAAACTATTTTGATGCATCCGAGTGGGTAGTTTTACACTAGGCAGAATCAGTCCGAGCTACATTCAACCGATAAAATTCCTTAAGAGTCCAAAGTGCAAAATGGCTACAAACTTCAGCATGCTCATATTCAGACATCGTGACACTTAGAAAATTCTTGTCTGAGCCTATGGGATCATGTTGGGCCCCTCTACAATAGCCTCTCTTAGTTTTTTCTATCTCAGAGGCCTTTTCCCGTGGTGACGAATTATCGCTTGGAGAAAAAGTTGTCAAATGCAAGTAGTTGAAAGTTGCAAAGTGGTGCAACTTTCGTTCTACAACTCGTGTGACCAAGGGTAATCCCACAATACTGGTTTACAATTTTTGGGAAAACTGGACACTGAACTGATTTTTTTAAACTAAATCTTCACTTTCGGGCTTCTATAGCGGCTAAACTGTGAGGAATTTGAAGATGATGAAAACTAGTGATTTGTGAAATTTTATCTATAGATTCTAAATATATATTTTTTAAATTTTTTGGAATCAGATTGCACTTATTTTTCTATCTCCTTCAAAAAATATCTTTTTAAAAAAAACAACATTTTTAAGGAGTGACGCTCACCGTATACAACATAACTTTTTTTGTATTAAGGATAAAATTTTATTTTTTTTGAATTTAGATTTTTAACTATGATATCTAGCAATTTCGATTGGTTTTATAGTGTTTTATTAAATATTGTTTCCTTAATTAAGTTTTGAAGTCAAACCAATTACAATTGAAACATAGGTGGATTGTATACAACATAACTTTTTCTGTATGTATCGAAATTAACTTTTATTTTTTTAATGGATCAAGGATATCAATACCCAACTTGAACTTATTTTTTAAAATTTTATTTTGATAATCTACTATTTTTCCACATGTGTAGAACATAGAGCTTGATTTTCGGTGAAAAACCTATGTTTAATAAAACTAAAAAGACACATACATAATAAAACTAGAACATATTAAAATTATATTCATTGGACAGATCGTTCCAAAGACTACCATGATCATTTAAAATAAATTTTAAATGAATTCATTTGATCCCCCAAAAGGTAAATCAAAAGTGTTTTTTTATCAGCATTTTGATAGGTGTAAAGGAGACTCTGTTGTAGGTATGGTTTAAAACTAGCGAGGTTCTATCCAAGGGGGTTTGATCTAAGGTGGTTTGATCAAACCCTCTTCAATTGGAATCCTTAAAATGAAACTTTTTAAGGCTTAAATTATTATATTTTCTAAAAATATGTGATTTCAACAAAAATCAGAATCTCCTAGAAATTGTAAACCAACTTTGTGAGATCACCCCCAAACAAACTGTTTTGATGGTCCTCTTTCACACCGAAACATATGGAATCACTCTGAGCTACATTCAACCGGCATAATTCCTTAAGAATCTAAAGTGCAAAATGGCTGCAAATTTTAGCATGCTCGTATTCGGACACCGTGATGCTTAGAAAATTTTCTTCTAAGCCTATGAGATTGTGCTAGGCCCCTATACAATAATCTCTCTCAGTTTTTGCTATCTTGAAGGCCTTTTACCATGGTGGCGAATTCTCTCTTGAGGAAAAAGTTGTCAAATGCAAGTAGTTGAAAGTTGCAAAGTGGTGCAACTTTCATTCTGTAACTCGTGTGACCAAATGGACTATTTTGACACATCCAAGTGGGTAAGTTTATGCTAGGAATGGTCCTCTTTCACACTGAAACACGCGGAATCGCTCCGAGCTACATTCAATCGGTAGAATCCCTTAAGAATCCAAAGTGCAAAATGGCTGCAAACTTCAGAATGCTCGTATTCAGACACCGTGACACTTAGAAACTTATCGTCTGAGACCATGGGATCACGTTGGGTCCCTATTCAATAAAATCTCTCAGTTTTCACTATCTCAGAGGCCTTTTCCAGTGGTGGTGAATTCTAGCTTGGGGAAAAAGTTGTCAAATGCAAGTAGTTGAAAGTTGCAAAGTGGTGCAACTCGTGTGACCAAACAGACTGTTTTGACGCATCTGGGTGGGTACGTTTACGCTAGTAATGGTCCTCTTTTGCACCGAAACACGTGGAATCACTCTGAGCTACATTCAACCGATAGAATCCCTTAAGAGTCCAAAGTGCAAAATGAATGCAAACTTCAGCATGCTCGTATTCGGACACCGTGACTCTTAGAAAATTCTCATCTGAGCCTATGGGATCATGTTGGGCCCCTCTACAATAACCTATCAATTTTTCTCTATTTCGGAGGCCTTTTTCCATGCTAACAAATTCTTGCCCTGGGAAAAAGTTATCAAATGCAAGTAGTTGAAAGTTGCAAAGTGGTGCAACTTTCGTTCTGCAACTCGTGTGACCAAATAGACTATTCCAACGTGTTTGAGTGGGTACGTTTACGCTGAGAATGGTGTTTTTTTTCTTTGAAACATGCAGAATCACTCTGAGCTACATTCAACTGGTAGAATCCCTTAAGAGTCCAAAGTGCAAAATAGCTGCAAAATTCAACATGCTCGTATTCAGACACCGTGATGCTTAGAAACTTATCATCTGAGTTTATGGGATCATGTTGGGCCCCTCTACAATAAACTCTCTTGGTTTTTGCTATCTCAGATGTCTTTTCCCATGGTGGTGAATTCTCGCTTGGGAAAAAAGTTGTCAAATACAAGTAGTTGAGTGTGTAAATATGAATTTATATCCATTCCACCGATTGTATCCTATTGTAACTTAGTGGAATGAAATAATTAGGGGTAGGGAATGCATGGTTTCTAGAGTAGGGGAGGCGAGTTGAGTGGTTTGGTGTGATGCCCTAGTTGGCAATTTGATGAGTTTTGGTGAAATTGAGTGGTTTAAGAGTGGAAATGGTTGAAATCCTTTGAGGCAACAATTTGTGAGGGACTTTTAAGTGTGGGTAGGTTATTTTAAGCATGTTTGATGCTTTCACAAGGTGTTATGAGTTGTGGGAATATGATTTTCAATAAACCCACCCTAAACTTGCTAAAAATGTGGGTTTTGTAAAAGTGGGCTTAAAGGAGCAGTTCTTAGGTTAAATATTGTGGATTTGGAGATTTTGTGGTCTGGTAAATGATTGTATATAGTTATTGGGATGGGAAGATAGTTTGGAGTACAATTGCTTTGATAATTTGGCCTAATTGGCCAATTAGGACAACTTAGTAGCCCTATTTTGTTGGTGTTGGTCCAAAGTGATTTGGTGTGTTTTTGTGATATATTTTTGAAGGCTTAAAAGGGTGTTTGAAAAGGTGAATGGCTTGAGAGTTGGCAGTAATATTTTTAAGAAAAGGTGAAGAAGTTGGGTTTGCAGACCTATAAGATAAATAGTGAAGTTTGAGGAGAATCACCCTTGATAGGGTTTCGAGGAACAAAGGATTGGTGTATCATTTGGATTTGTGTTTAGTTGATTAAAGGCCTCCTTGCTTTGCATCATGCTATTGCTTACTATTGCGCTTTGATAGATTTTTTCCAATTATCCATAGCTTGTTCGAAAGCACCTGTTTTAGAATTTTAGCCATATTAGCAAGGTAGTGAAATGATTGATGAAATGCTTTGGTAGACATGTATGAAAAATTTCCTAGCATAGAGAAGACAGTGAATTGTTTGAAATAAATGCCTCAAAGAAATGTGGTCCCATGGTGATGGAATGCCATGAAAAGCACATTGAGACCACATTTCTTTGAGGCATTTTTTCGAGTAGTTCATTGCCTTGTCTATGCTATTGCTTATTATTATGCTTTGATAGATTTTTTCCAAGCATCCATAGCTTGTTTGGAAGCACCCATTTTAGGATTTTAGCCATAGTAGCAAGGTAGTGAACTGTTTGATAAAATGCTTTGGTAAACATGTACAAAAAATGTGGTAGCATAGACAAGGTAGTGAATTTTTTGAAAAAATGCCTCAAAGAAACGTGGTCTCATGGTGATGGAATGCCATGAAAATCCATAGCAGTTTGCTTGTCATGGCATTCCATCACCATGAGACCACATTTCTTTGAAGCATTTTTTTTCAAGCAGTTCATTGCCTTGTCTATCCTATTGCTTGCTATTATGATTTGCTATATTTTTTCCAAGCATCCATAGCTTGTTCAAAAGCACATGTTTTAAGGTTTTATCTGTAGCAACAAGGCAATTAACTATTTGATATAATGCTTTGATAGACATGTATGAAAAATGATAGCAACCAGGGGAGGTCCTTCAACCACACAATACAATTCCACACAAAAAAAACAACTTTCAAGTGATAAGTTCTCAAATACTCTTTATCTCAACAATCCTTCTTTATGCCTTCTAACATGGCAACTTACTCAATCAGGTATATCTCCTTGGTGTTTTCCTTTCAAATCAGGATCATTAGGGTTTCAAACACCCATCAAGGTACTCAACAACATACCACAACCACTCAATAGGTTACTTTGCTACAACTCTCTCAAACCAGGCTTTTAACACCAACTAGGCCTCAAATTAGGTCACTTTTACAAAGGGAATATACCTTAAACTTTCCCTTACACTTAAAATTCAATTAGGAAGCTCTCTACAGGTTACCAAACCAAAGATTCCACAATTTTTTCTCAGACATCCACCCTCCAAGATAACTAAACTCAAAACCTTCTTTTATAGCCAAAAATCAAGGGTTTTAATGGAAATCACATTTCCAAACCTCAATAAAACTTGACACCACCTAAAACTAGTCTAAAAAACTCTACACATACTCAACTCAACAAGAAACAATTTTTCCCCAACCTATTTCACTCATTACCATATCAAAACCTCTCTTTTCCACTTGGAAAACATAATTTTCCACTCTAGGGATTCATTCCCAACACATTTTCAGGCCTCCCTTGCACTCTCTCAACATTCCCTCACTTGTTTATTGATGTTTTAGTCCAATTACACAAGTTACAAGAGCCACAAAAAGTGGAATGGGTCGAGTTTACATTTTAAAGGCTACAAACCCTTAAAACAGGGTATAAAACCAGTCACAAAGAATTTTCTCAAAATTACATTGAATCCATTGTTGGATGCTCAAATCAAATGAAATAAGTGGCCAAATCACACCTGAAAATGAATTAAAAACAGATTTAGAACATTATGCAGTTGTATGGGCCGTACAGTCACTACAAACTCATAAAATACAGAAAAAGTGGAGAAAAACAAAGTATTATTAATGTTCCAATCTTCCAAATCTTAAAAAATCCAACTTACATCGATGGTTTCCACCTTATTTATGCTTTTTCCCTCCAAACTAACTGTCCTAATGCCTACAACTTCCTTTTGAAATTCTATGACCATTTGCCTTCCCTAAAAATGCAATTTTGCAACTTTTTAGCAACTTTACATCTTTTTTCAATATTTTGCACTTTTTGCAAACTTGACCTTCTAAACACCTAGATATCAACTATAATCTCATTACAATAGAAAATGGTCTCATTGACCTTATTTTAGACAAAAGAACTCAAAACCTTGAATTGCCAACTTCTATTCAATGGTGCTCTTGCACCAAAAAATGTGGTAGCATAGAAAAGGCAGTGAAGTCTTTGAAAAAATGCCTCAAAAAAATGAGGTCTCATGGTGATGGAATGCCATGAAAATCAAAATAAATTTAATTGTCATGACATTCCATCACCATGATACTGCATTTCTTTGAGGCATCTTTTCAAATAGTTCACTGCCTTATCTATGGCTTGTCATGGCATTCCATCACCACATTTATTTGATGCATTTTTTCAAACAATTCACTGCCTTGTCTATGCTATTGCTTAATATTATGATTTTGATATATTTTTCCAACCATCCATAGCTTGTTCGAAAGCACTTGTTTTAGGATTTTAGCCATAGCAACAAGGTAGTGAACTGTTTGACAAGATGCTTTGGTAGACATGTATGAAAAATGTGGTAACATAGACAAGGCGATGAACTATTTGAAAAAATACCTCAAAGAAATCTGGTCTCATAGAATGCCATGATAAGAAAATGAAATTGGCAACTACTCCTAGTTATTAGTTATGCAATGTGAAGTAATTGCATAACTGCTTAGGTTGAATTTGTAGAAACTATATTGTAATTGAAAGTTTGTCATCTATCAGCATCTAGTTATTAGATCTGCAATGTGAAGTAATGCTTTGACTTTGGAAGATGTGCAATGCAATGTAAGCAATGATTTGAATATAAACTACAAAAATCTATTTTTTACAATTCATTAGTTAAAATCTTTATTTTATTTGCTCTCTATATCTCTATATGCTATGGAAATACCTTTCAATTTCATTTTTTTTTATCTCTTATTCTATAAATTTTTACGTTTTTTTAAATATGATTTTTTCTCAATTTTTTCAAAAACTCTTATACTTTTGGTTTGTTGATTTTTTCCCCAAAAGATTTTTGCTGCTATGCATTGGAAGCATGGAGCATACACGTGAATACAACAATATACGTGAAGTATACATGTGAATAAGTGAAACATACATGTGAATAAGTGAGACACAAGTAATTAAAGCATTCCAAAGGATACAAACCACCAGGAATGGAGCTTATTTATACAATAAACTTTAGATGGGGCTTATTGAGCAACCGACAGTAATTAATTAAGCATTAGATGTAAAAAAATCCATGCCTACAACATTCAAGCATACAATTTACATGATACACATGATAACATCATTCAAGAATGATAGTAGCAAAATAAGATTTTCTTTAATCAAAAAGCCGTAAGGCTATACAATGCTATATATTGATAAAAGTATATACAATATATCCAAAAAATCCATACAGGCTTAGTACAAAGGAGCCATATGGACATAAAATGTCACGTATATATCGATAGTACAAAACATATGTTCCAAAATGCCACATAGGCATACAACAAATGACCCTAATACATAGTCATTTCCCTCTAGGGGAAGGAAATAGATCCTGTATTGCCTTCGAAATTCGGCTAGATGGAGTGACTATTGGTTCTCTTTCCTTTCGAACATGCTCGCTAGTCCTCCTCTCTTCATTTTGGACCTTCAACTGATACAATAAAAAGTAAAGATGTTAATACATAGAAATTGAATTGTGGAATGACATAACAAAATATAATCACTTACCGCATACATATAGTCATCATGCACATTTATAGCATTACCACGTCCATGATCTAGAGTGAAAACCACCTGTAGCAACCATCAAGATATAAATTAAACTACATAAAAGTATCATGAAAATTTTCTATAATAGGCCATAAAAGAGTAAATATAATGTCAAATCGACTAATCTGCTGCATATCTTTCTCAATGGATCAGAACTGACTATTTCTATAGTAACTCCATGGTCCATCATGCCACCAACATCACTAGGGCTGTCTGAAGTCAACATCTACAAATGAAACAATATCTCAGGTATCAATATAAAGAAGTTCAGGTAGTCTCTTTATAAATGTCATAAATGAAAGAGTAAATGGTTGGCCTCAGTTGAGACTACAATATAGTGCTTATAGATCACAAAATGGTGAACATACTAAGTCCATTGGGATAGTCCAAACTCTTGCAAATGCCAAAGTTCAGTGCTCATTGAGATTCGTATTGCATATGTTGATGAACTATTGTTAATGAGGGAATGCTATCAACATAGTGACAATGCCACAATGAAGTTGACATGAATGAAGTGAGGATTACTATGTTACTAGAACCTTTCAAAGGGATAATGGAACATATGATGAATTACAACGAGTCTAGGGTTTTACTATAGCACATGAAGCTGGTTGTTGAGGTGTGCAACAATAATGGAGAAGAAAAATTTGGTCAATACTGAGTGGAAGCAAATTTATTTCTTCTAGCAGTGTATAGGATAAAATTTGGATGGTGGTGCTATAACATAGACGAGATAAAGAGACAAGACCAACAAGGGATAATGGAGCATATGGTGAAATAATAGAGGGTACAATGGGATGGGAGTTGAATGCGATAATGGAATATGGGATGGACTAGAATAGATTACTGGGATGGGATTAGGAGGGAATAAAGGAACATAGGGTGAATTAGGGAAAGATAATGGGGCAAGACCAAGAGGGGATAATGGAATATAAGGTGAAATAAGAGAGGGTAATGGGATGGGAATAGAAGGGATTAATAAAACATAGGATGGACTAGTATAGATTGATGGGATGGGCTAGGATGGGATAACAAAATATAGGGTGGACAATTAGAGGTTAATGGGATGCGATTAGTAGGGAATAATGCAACATAGGGTGAATTAGGAGGTGTCTAGGGTTTGACTATAGTACATGAAGTGCGAACTTGACCCGTGTGTAGAAATAATAGAGAAGAGTTATCTAGGATAAAACATGGATACAAATGGTATAACATGGAATGGATAAAGGAACATAGGGTGGAACATAGGGGATCATGGAACATCTAGGGTGAAATAATAATGGGTACAATAAGATGGGAGTAGAAGGGCATACTGACACATAGCATGGACTAGAAGATATTAGTGGGATGGGCTAGGAGGGTATCATGGAAAATAGGGTGAACTATTAAATGTTAATGGGATGGGATTAGGAAGGAATAAAGGAACAAAAAGTGAATTAGGAGAAGATAATGTGACATGATCAAGGAATAAAAATGCAATATTTGTGTTTCTCATCAATTTTTTAGATTTGTATACACAAAATTATGAAAATAGCTAACATTGTTTTACAACACCATTAATGAATAAAGGCTATCCGAGTGTAAGTTGTTTGAGGAAATGTATTGTGAGGTGTGGAGGTCGAAGGTCCACTAGGAAACTGTTTGAAATCCAAAGCATGTTATGAGAAAAAAATTCAAATATAACATTCAAATGTTCAAATGCAATAATAATATCAATAATACTAGTTGCATACCTATGGAATCATTATCAAGAATGGATAAGGGTTTGTAGGAATGGAGCACGTCTCATGAAAAGTCCGACCCTGAAATTTCATCATAGAAAATTTCTACTAATTTAGTTATTCTTAAATTTCAAAATATAATTTAATTAACAACATTAAATGAACTTGCTGAATTTTACCTGAGTGTCAATGCCGAATGTATCATTCAACAAATCATCTGTGAAAGCCATCGCCTCTACAACTGATGTAGGCTATGTAGCTGAATCACGAGCACTCTGATAATTGTATGTGCAAACAACACCACAAGCGCCACAATGGTGGGGTGGAGCTCGGGGCCTACACGTCTCCTCCATATCAAGCTCTACTAGAGGCCTCACACACTGTAAAATGGTCTAGGTGAGTAAGTCAATCAACTCCAGCGTGTCCACCTCTACAGTATCCTTAACAATGAAAGGAACAATGACATGCTCCACCATGGGTCTGGCCAAGGGTCTCGGTGCCAACTGTGGATTACGTTGTGCAACAAGTCTATCATGTGTGGAGCCCCCACCTCTACCCTGAAAGTCTAAGATGTCAAAATAGTTTGGCATTTTATTGAGGAAAAACTCACAATACAGTTTCCTCAAAAAGTATTGCGGTACCTCATGGTTATTGCATGGAGGCTAGCCAAATACCATCCACCACCACTCCCAAAATTTATTTTTAATTAAATCATGGTGGCACCAATGGATGGGGAACCTCTTGCATGCATGAGACAAAGGTGTATTGGTTCTCGGGTCAATAAATAGGGCACACAAGTCAGCTTTGCTAATTTTTTTTTTTTGATATCTGCATTTGACAAACCAATAGCATAAAATTGTCTCATCTCATGCCTCTTATTTGACCAAAAAATTATTTTCTCGCCCATTTCTCCTATATGAGTTACAATTGACTTCAATGATTCAGAAATCCCTCTCCTATAAGGGTGGGTTTCAACATGCTTAGTTAATCTTCCAATCAATTGTTCAATGTCTCTTTTATTGTTTTCAATTTGATTTAGAATATTTTCTTGTGTTCCTTGAGGATGTCTATGAATTGATGGAGGGGTTTCAAGTTGTTCTTGTATAGGAGGCTCTTCATGAGGAGGTGATTGTGAATTCTCAATGTTTCAAGGTGGAGATTCATTCCCTGAGAATTAGAACAAAGTTTTATTATAAAAGCCTATTTCAATCTGCATTCTAAATCAAATTCAAAATAAATAGAATAAAAATACATACCTCTTCGCAATCTTCGACCTGTCTGACGTGTTGGTGGCATCCTCGTGATAAATCACAAGCTAAGGATGCAAATAATGGATGAGATTTTGTGAGCACGAATTGCAGAGCTCAAATCCTCCAAGCCATGCTGCAGGTTGAAGTGAAATGAAGGGTTTGAAAGACGTTTTTGGTTTTATTTTACTTTTGCATTTGGCATGCGCCAAATGACCAATTTCAACCTTTTTTTTTGCGAATTTTTTCAATTTGGCACCAAATTTGTGTCACAGATTGGTGCACTTACCCTCATGTCAAGCAATATCCCTTCGTTTTGGATGTAAAAGGACACAAGCTAGAAGCACACAGAGAGCGAGTGTGATGAGGGGCTAATTTTTTGGTCTTTTTGTACTTGGAGGCTGCACCGACGGGGGTGGACTGGAAAGAGCATTTTCATGAGTTTCTACTGGAGGAAGGTGTGTTGTTTGAATGATGGCTTTGGTTCTGTGTCGGTGGCATGATTGGGTCAATGTTGGTGGTGCTTTTGTGTTTTTTTTTTGCTAGGTGGGCATGCTTTGACCTTGAAAATGTGTAATGGGTTGGTTGATTTTGCATGTTGGGGGGTTCATTGGCTTCCAATTTTTGGTCAGCCCTAGGTGTCTACTGTAGGGTTTGTTTGTGTGTAAGGCAATGGAGGTGGCTAGTATAATATGATCATATAGTTGTTGAGGCGGAGCTGTAAACCTAATTTTGACATCAATGAAAATCAATGTATGTATCAATTTTTTTATTAATACATTATTAAAATTATTTATAATGTATTTAGATTATTATTTAATAAGTAATAGATAGTTTTAATTAATAATTATTGAATAATATTAATATTTGTTACAATATTATATGATCAAATTATTCAATATAATTAAATATTATTAAAACTATTGACTATTAACGATCGTAGTCAATAGAAATTGTCGAGAAAAAAAATAGTTAGTGAAAGGAACAAGTTAAGCAAGCCCCATGCGTGCCATCTAAGTAGTCAACACTACACTTGTTTCTTTCATTAATTGATCTCCATTCTCCTAAACAATGATCATTGTCCTCATCAAATAATATTTAATAGTTTGATTATAATTATTAATATTATATAATAATTATTAAATAATATCTTAAATATAGTAAGTATAATTTAAATAATATTTAATTATTTAACACATACTATATTTTCTCATAGTTTAAATAATATATTATGTATTAATAATTATATATTTAATATTTTATAAATATGATAATTATTATATATTAAAATTAATATTTAATAATTTAAATTAATATTATTTACTAATAGATATAATTTGAATATTAAAATTATTTATGTATCATTGTATAAATATATTAATAATTAATATTATTTAAATTATAAACTACAGTACGTTTGGCAAACCTTTTTCACGTGATCTGTGACGCTGGCACAACATGCCCTCTCGTATCATGGAGACGTAGGGGAGACTAAACCTTGTGACCTCTACCAATTTATAACCATCCTCATCTATTCGACATTAAACCACATCTCAGGATCGCTCAATGTAGATGAATTCTGAGACCTCCATACCAACCACACTAGCCACCTCATCATCCTTTCTATTACATCTTCTTCTAACCTCGCGTAAAGAAAAATGGCAAAGAACATCGATGCAACATCAGAATTCACCCGATAGTGACCATTGCCCTCCACACATTTATCTCCTAACACCCTTCTCTCCATCATCCGGCGGTCGGAAATCTCACCAAAGAAAGCCATTTGCCTTTTCTTCGCAACCAGACAGATTGTAGTGTCCATATTTTCTCTACACCTGTTCATGAGGCGTCGAGTGCATTTATCAAGCCGCTGGTACTATTACACTTACCTCCCTCGTCCATCCACACACCACACATACTCCGAAATGATACATATAAAAATAGATATTAATTGGGATAGTAGTGACAAAACAATATTCTTACGCTAGCGGATAATAATAGTTCGTACGAGATAAAATGTATCTATCATCAATGAAATTTATCAATACAAGAACAAAAACTTAAAAAAACAAAAGAGTTGGAGGGGTTCACATGAAACAACCACCTAAATCAATGCTTAATGTGTTGTTTAAGCCCGATCCAAACAAATATCTTTCGTTTGTACATTCGGTGGAGGTATCCATACCTATTGCACCTAACATCTTGTCATCCCATGCATTTGCTCTTCCATTTAGATGGAATTGGACCAATCCCGCCATCGTTGAAACTCTCTGATTTTGGCCATATGCCTCATGAATGTATACCCATTGTGAACTAGAATTAAAGAGTTGATTTGTTTTCTGTCAAGAAGATTTATGAATCTTTAGAAAGGATGAAAAAGGAGAGGACAGTGAAGAAAACATTGCAAACTAATACCAGACTCAAATTGAACTGTATAAACAACAAAATACAGACTGGTTTGAATTTTCAAATTATACACGAATGAAGGAGAACAGACAAGAATTGTCGACTCAAATATTTCAACATGTTATAAAGCTGATAAATTGGAGAAGAACATAGGTCCTGGATTTCAATATCCAATGCTCAGTGCATTTATGCAAGAAAATCCACCTAGTTTGCCTTCAAATACTATAAAATGGTAGAGGTGGTTTTGAGTTTTAGTAAATGGTTGCTTTGTGCGGCTTCTTTCCCCTGATTAGTCATCTC
This sequence comes from Sequoiadendron giganteum, assembly GCA_007115665.2. Classification (NCBI taxonomy): domain Eukaryota; kingdom Viridiplantae; phylum Streptophyta; class Pinopsida; order Cupressales; family Cupressaceae; genus Sequoiadendron; species Sequoiadendron giganteum. The sequence continues at coordinate 370,841,528 of CM021108.1, read as the reverse complement.
TGCGACGTCCATTAATAAAGAGATTGCATGGAGCTCCAACTTGGGGCACCACGTTAAGAATTCTTGTAATGTTTTCAAGTTTTCTATTTTTTATCGACAAATTTTCTGGTACAATTTATTTTTCCCCGCCCATAGGGCCTAATTTTGTAACCATTTTTTTTGTAGATAACGGGAGCGAAAAAATCTTGTATCAGGTGTAGTTCTATTAATTAATATTGCTATTTCTCTGTAAGAACGTCATCCTTCTGCTTGCCATTAAGAGCTTCACATGTGGGGTCAAAAAATTGCAAAATAAGATGGAATCATTGACAACTCTATGCCACCTTCCTCATAACTATCTTTAATTCACAATCTTTGTACATACAACCCATCTTCCTTTCATCTATTAGAAGTAGTTCAGAGCTAAACTTTAAATTAAATTGCAGTGGCAACAAGAAGATGAGAATACTGATTTGTATTGTACTCCATTCTACTTTGTGAACACTTCAGTCGTGGCTGCAAACGTGACGAGGGCAATGGTGTTGTAGAGAAGGGCAGGTAGGAACCAAAATTATTCTTGGTTAATTTTATTTTTATTATTTACAATAAATCTAAAATATGACGCCTCTTTGGTTATGGAAAATAATATAGATGAGTTAAATAAATTATCACAATATTCTTTTAAATTTTCAACTTTTAATATGCAAGGGAATAGATGGAGGGAATGGAAAATAATTTAGAGGAATATTGATCACCTAGAAGTCTGAGTCTTAAAATGAGTCATAAAATGAAACTTTTTGTAATCTTTTGCTCATGAAAATTTATCTTTTACAATCCATTAATCAACACTTATATAGAATGAAAATTTGTCCGCCAAAACCAAACACAATTATAAATGGTTGAAGATCAGTGAAATATGTGATATCATGTGTTTTGAGTGAATAAATCATGAGATTTTTTATTAATAATCAAGAATAAAGTTGAAAAAAAATGTTGTAGGAATTTTCTATAAATTCATAGTTTCTTTGGGAAAAATTGTAGCAAACTTGTCAATTCATGATTAATCATGGTTTTTGTTGATTTATGCTTATATGATATTGATATAGATCTACAATAGTAAATATTAGTGATATACTTAAATTATCTTATAGACCCACTTCATATGCATTCCCTAAATCAATCATTTCAATTATTTTTCAAGAATCAAACTTCTTAATCTTCAAATTTTTATATATCCAAATTATAAATCTTTTATTTTCTAACCATATCATCACTTCATGTTGTCTACTTAGTATTGTATGTAGTGCATTTTATGACAATCACAAAAGTAGTCGTTGTTGAGTGCTTATTATTCTTCAAATGAAATGTTTGGAGCTATGCTTACAATAAGGAAAATGAGGTAATTGATTATGTTGAAAGGATGATCCTACTACTAGCAGCCTCCTCTCCTCACTTTTAGATGGAATCCAAGATGAGTGCTCTTTCAAGTTCAGTATACCCTCTAATATCATATTTGAAACTAAAAAATATTCATATTAAAATCATGATAAGATGAATAAAAATGCAAAGAATTTTCCGCTAAAGTAAGGTTTTTTTGAAATAATATTTTAGGCACTGCTAGAGGATGTGGATAACGGATAGTGAGCACTAATATTAATGTTGGAGGCATTCTTCATGCTTGGAATGCCTAAAATTTCTACCCATCTATTCTCATCATTGACACCACAATATAATTTGTGCAATATCTTGAGGTATGTAAGTTGCTTGCCATGTGGTTTCAATGAGTTTTTGATTTTTTGAGAATCTGTACACCGCCGAATATTTTTTGTTGTGTTTTATTTCATTCTAAAACATTTTTTTGTTATCTGTTAAGTGAAGGCATTGCTTCTGTAATTTTTATATATAATATTATTGTAATGCTCTATATTAATTCTTCACATAGAGATATTTTGAAATGTGAAATGATTTTATGTTTATTTGGTTGTTTAAAATTTTATTTTCCTTATTCTTCAAGTTATTTATGTGAAATTTTATAAAGATAAGGATTGTTAGAGCTATTTTCACATGAAGTTAGTAGATTTTTTTTTTTTTTCAAATGTAAAGATATTTTAATGGTATAAAGAAAAAATAAAAAATAAGAATTTAACTACAAGAATTTTAGAATATAATCAAGTTAATGAACGCATTGGATGAGCAAGAATGTACCAAAAATAAAATTAGTTTTCACTTCAAACATAATAGCCAAAATAACAACTGAAAATCCAACCAACCAAATTTCCTGTCAGCATACTGAGAGCTTCAAGCATATATTTTGGGATTGTTTACATGCTAAAAAGAAATGGAAAGCTATTTTTGATCATTTCCCTGCAATTTTTGATCATGTGTTGTATTGGAAGGAAGTTGTTTTGGGCACTGGTCTTCAAAATAATTTGGTTATTGAATCTATAAAAAAAGTTATTTTACTTAATATATGGAAAGACAAATGTGTGTCAATGTTTTCTAATCATGTTGTTGATCGAGAAGTAGAAATACAAAATTTTTATGTTGACATCATTTTTTAGTTTATCTATTTGTGTTCTCAGCTGAAGGATGACACTACAAGAGATACAAAGCACAAGAAACACTTGGAGATGATTAAATTGCAGTTTTTATAGCTTCACGAAGGGGATATTTGTTGTTCCAAACAACTTCAAATACTGTTCAAGTTCAAAATTTAAGGGTCCTTTCTTTGTAAGACTATTGTTTTTTTTTGTTTTTGCTATTTATTGTACAAAAGTTCTTTGGCTGGAAGGTTTATGTACAGTGTCAAACAACTTGCCTTGGGTTGCTCTTTGTAATTTCATTATTCTTATTTTTGGGAAGTTCCTTGTTGAACTAGTATATTTTTTGTAATACTTTAGCTTTGATTAATACAAAAAAATAACAAGAACTAAAGGAATTGAGATGGAGAGCACAACTACTATTGGATGAAAATTTTTGTAAATGAAAATTAGACAATTTAATGAAGGAGGACTATCCCTCAGAAGAAGTAGCCCACATGCTTAACAAATTTCCAAACCATAATTTACAAACAAGAGGATCAAAATTAGAGACAACAAGGCTATGTAGGATTTGATTATTCAATTTTTTTTTTTCATCCTAGTAGTTTCAATTGTTTGGCTATATTGGGGGGCTTCATTATTGGTTAAAAATATTAATGGTGGTAGAGCACTGTATTGTACTCCACTGAACACAACTGTGTGATCGTTTGTGGGGTGTAAGCATAAATCAATGCTTGCTTCTGTATAGCATACTCAATAAGCCTCACATACTAAAGCTTAATTAGGGTTGCAACCAATCCATGCTCCATCTACTATTATCAATCCACATAAAGGATAGTAGGTAACCATCCCAGATCAGGTATAAACCAATATGTTTAGTACATTCTTTTCAGAGACAACTCTATTGATTCCTCCTCTAGTATGGTGGTGTAATGGTTCTTCATCCACTCCCCAATTTTGTAATATAGAACATTTTTTTATAGTATAGTAAAAGTCTTTTCTATTTTGGGGTTGGATTCATTTCTAGAGGGAAGGATACAATTGCTTGATCCACCCAACTCTTCCAGGATGTTAGTTTTATTCCTTTTCAAAACCTCATGGTAGGAAACAATGTATTTGTGGGATGTTTTTGTTGAGTAAATGTCTTAACCTTTCTTTGTATCTAATTATTAAATGGAAATTTATAATTATATTTTAGTTGTCATGAAAGTTGCTAAATGCAACTATGCCAACTTGTAAAGTGTTACATAGTTGTCAAATTAGAAAGTGTGTAAAAATAAAAGGGGAAGTTAAATATGAGCTTGGAGGAGATAAGGCATATTTTTTAGTTTGCATGAGCACATTACTAAAAAGTGGATAAAATCACAAGTTGGAAGAGGAAGTTTCTTATTTTTGTGATTTATGCCTAAATGGTTTTAGAAACTATTAATGATTTGTGGTTTCTCTCATGCCTATATATTTAGTGCTTGAGTTAAAGGTAAAACAAGTTACTTTTTATAGGTTGTTGAAGCAATGAAGTGTTGTGTAGTGATTTAGAGAGAGAAGTTGTATTGATGTAACTAATTTGAAGGATTAATACAAGTATTGGATCTCTTTGGGTGTGGAGTTTTTTCTGGTAAGGGTTTCTCCATGTAATTTCTGAGTTATGGTTTATATTTTTATTGTAATCTAAATTTTCATCTATGATTTATTGTTATCTGTTTATTTGGATGCATAAAATTATCTACTTATTTTTATTGTAAAGTTTTATCTTGATTTTAAAAATTTGGTATTAGAGCTAAGGTGTCTTGATTAGAGAAGGGGATGCCTTTCTTGGAGTGTTTAATTGGGTTTTTTTGCTACATTAAGAGCGTGTTTTGTTTTTTTGTAGTTTTAGATTCATTGTGATAAGAGATCATGGATAGCTCATCTTGATTGGATATTGAAAAGTTCAATGATATTGGGTATGAGCTTTGGAAGCTTAAAATCGAGGATCTCTTGGAAGAAAGAGATCAATGTAATATTGTTAATAAAGAGAAGAAACTGGATAATGTGTCAGATGAAGACTAGATTAAATTAGATAAAAAGGCTTGCAACACTATTCACTTATGTTTATCTGATTTTGTTATACTAAATGTGTCTAATGAGATTACCACATATACATTATGGAATAGAATAGGAGGATATACCAAACTAAGAGTCTCATTAACAAGTTATTTATGAAAATAAATTTATACTCTTAAAATGAATGATGGAGACTCAATTGAAAAACATTTGAATTCATTTAATCTAATCCTAATTTAGTTACAATCAATTTTAATGTAAAGATAGATGAGGAGGATAAATTAATTTTACTATTATGTTCACTCTCTAAATCTTGGGATAGTCTTATTGTTGCAATCAGTAGTTCCTTTTCAAATGATCGTAAGTTGGATGCCCTCATTTCCACTTTAATTTTAGAGGAAATGAGGAGGAATTAAAAGGGGTCTAAAGATACATTGTATGCATGAGGTAGATCTAAGGGGAAAGGTAAGGACAAAGAGAAAAGAGAAAAGGAAAAATATAAGGATTATTCTAAGGGAAGGTAAAAAACTCTTAGTAAGTGTAGATTGAGGTGTTGGGACCGTGGTAAATGTAGGCATCTCAAAAAGGAATGTAAAAATAAAAAGAAAAATAATGATAATTCCTCTATAGATAAATCCTCTGATGATGAAGCTGCTGATGCTTTTATTATTTTTGATAATATGACTTATGGTGACTCTAGGTTAATAGATTTAGGTGCATCATGCTATATGACTCCTCATAAGGAATGGTTTTCAACATATTAAATTTTTGATGGTGGGGAAGTTTTTCTCGAGTCCATAATAGCAAACAAAAAATTATAAGTTGAGGGAAAGTAAAATTGATTTTCAGTGATGGAAGGGTTAAAACCCTGAAAGGTGTATTGTACATCCTTGGTTTAGCTAGAAATTTGATTTTTGTATCTAAAATGAATGATTCAAGGGTGCATTTTATTTTTGAAAAAAGTGGTTGCAAGTTAAGACGAGGCAATTTGGTTTTAAAGCTAAGGGTAATATGTGTGGAACCCTATTTAGACTTGATGCTTCTACCTTTTATAACTCTACTAATTTGTAACTAATAATTTTGTATTGAATGTAAGTTGTGGCGCCATAGGATGGGTCATATTGGTGAAAAGGGTCTCAAAACCCTCATACATAAAAATACATGGTTGATGGTTTATAAGGTTACTGTGGTGATATTTATTTCTGTGAACACTATGTATGTGGAAAGCAACATAAAGTATCATTTAAATTTGGAAGTACTAGGGATAAAGAAGTTTTGGAAGTAATTCATAGTGCATGGGGTATCAGAGTGAAGGAGATCCATGAGAAGGATCCACAAGCACCACCATTTCACAATGTGTGTGTGATGGGAAGTCAAGTGTTGGACACTTGAATGTTGGAGGCATAATCCAAGAACAAGAAAGGGCTTGTCAGTTATGGGAATCATGAGTAAGGTTTGCCAATGCTGCATGAGGTTGGACCTTTATTAGATAAAAAAAAGTATGTTTGGGCATCACACCAGGTCTAATTGAAGCATCCTCCACCAAATTTGTTTGCCCACCCCTTGCCACTACATCACCAACAACCAAATTAATAATTTGAAATCTATAATTTGAAGTTTTATTCACAACTATGCCTTAAAATATCATACAACCTTTGATAATAAGAAAAAACTAGGGAAGAAGTAGGATGAAAGTAACCAAGAAATGCATAGGTGAGTAGCCTCAAAAATAAACTTGGGTTTTGTTAGGGTTAATATTAGTGTCTATCCATTTGGTCCATGTACCTAGTGCCTTTTTGAAAGCAACATGCTCTTTCATATAAGGGATGACTCTTCCTCCTTCCTCGAAATAGTTTATCTTGTAAGAAAATCCTACATATCAATACATAACATAAATGTGTATTAATGTTGAGTTTTTAATAGTCCAGTTGGGACTCTATTTAGAACCTCTTAATATTATAGCCCTTTGTATGGTTTAAGATTTGGATTTGTGTTTAAATATATCCTTTCTTATCATTGAACTGAAAGGCCTCTTTAAGAATAATGAGAGAGCTAGTGGCCTTGTATATGACTTTAAATTTAGATTTTTCCAATAAATTGAAGAATAAGAGGAATTTTTAGTGAAGAAGAGGGAGATACTTGTATATTTATTACTCTAGTAATAACAAAGAGAGTTATTAATCTTTTACATATAGTTTGGATTAAGTATTATTATTGTAAGTAAGCTAAGGTAGTGGAACAACTTCCTACACTAATCTTGAGAGGAGAATAATGCAATTTTTTTTATAGATATTTAACATTTACATAAAATTAAACATTAATATCATGCATACCACAATACAGTGATTTACATGGGGAAAACCCTTTTGAGAGAAAAACCCCACACTCCAAAATCCACCCAATATATTATTTAGAAATAAAAAAGATTAAAATACACTTGTAGAGCAAGCTTCTCACATGAGTATCACTAACAAGAGATCTAGAGGCAACAAGACCGCTATCAAATGCTCAAAATACATCACAATACAAAATTGTAATACTTGATGCTCTCATAAAATAGGGTTGCCTTCTAGGGAAAGTCAAGCTAATAAAATATCGATTATCAGATCTAAGACCTAATGATGAACAACCCAGATTTATAATAATAAAATATAAATAAAATTTTCCCTTCGAGGGCACTCCCTCATTGCCCACGTATCAAAAATACCTTATGTGATTGCAAGGTTGAGACACATTTTCCCAACAATTATAAATAAATTGAAGAAGAGTTAAATATTAGTTTTGTTTTCACTTCTTTACTTTTTTGTTATTTTCATGATGAATTGTGTAATGTGTATGAAATGTTGATGAAGAAAAAAGTATAGATAATCAAATTAAAAAACACTCAAATTAATAATATTAATTGAAAATAAGATTTTAAAATATAGAACATTCCAATAAGAATGAATGAAAGAGAAGCTACTAGAATGGAGGAGAAGCTGCTAACTATCTAAAATGTTTAGTTTTTTGTCATTTGAAACTATCAAGAGGTCACTAATGAACAATGTTTTCAAGTCTTATAAAATAGTAAAAAAAACCATAAAGACAAACACAAATAAGAAACATTGAGTCTCATATGGATTCATGTTGATTGATTTGGGCAATTTTGATAAATTTTCATTTCAAAATATAACTTGTATTGTCATAACATTATATATGAGCATAAAATATGATAATCCATTTTGTAGGTAATCTTCCTTGAGTTTTCAAAAGCTAGCCCTTCACCTATGAATGTAGTGGTGTGAAAATAACGTCGAAGCCTGAAAAAATACTCTAGGGACCTTGACTTTCTGACATCAACTTAATATCAGTCATAGATATGCCTACTCGCCTCATAAATAATCAATTCCACTTTACAGACATAAAGTTATTTCTAAAAAATAGAAGAAACCTTATGAATCTTAAATTTTTTGCTAACATGAAATACTCTTTTAGATTCACAATTAAGAAATCACAATGGATGATGAAGTCAACATATAATTTATAAATAGATAAATAAGGGCAAAGACATTAACTACAAAACTACTATGATTTTATCATTTTTAGTGGTAATGATAGAGATTTGACTTTACAAATCCTATTAGAGGCTAGAATTAATGTTTAGGATTCCACTTCCACTAGCTCCATCTCATAATTCTAGGCTTATCACTTTATTTTTAGTCCACTCTTATTTACTACTATGAGCAAAAGTATATATTCCCTTGAGAAAAGATGTGTGACTAATAACTCATGTGAGACATGTGTAATTGTACAAATTAGATCTTGGGTTTGACATAGATTTTATGTTTTTTATTTTCTAATTGAATCCTTTCTCAAGGGAGGGACTAGGTGAGTGATTTGACAACTACCTATTAGAATAAAAACTATACTTGAAGTAAAAAAAGACATATATCAATCTTACTACTCAACATTCATCATGAATGACCTAATCTAGTATATATGTATATTTACATACATACATACATACATACATACATACATACATACATACATACATACATACATACATACATACATACATACATACATGCATGCATTCCTTGACCAAGATTATTTAAATATGATATAGCATTAGAATCATCAAGAAATATTTTGGGTAAATCTCTAATTTTTACTATCTTAGAACATTATGTTAAAATGTGTGTGTAATTGAGAAACACATTTATTCAAGTTAAAAATATTGGAGACCATCGAAATTATACCCAAACACATGCTTAATGTTCTAATTATTTATGACCTACTTTAAATGATTATTGTGGTAAATGTGCTTTATTAAATGTGAATTTATAAACCAGTTAGGAATATATGTGAACAATTGATATAAAATTTTGTACAAGTATTGTATTATGAAATTGATATGAGTTCAAGAATGGTGTGCACCTAACTTTAGTCTTAATGATTTGTTATTATGTTTTATGTTGCTTGGAAAAAATAATATTTGGTAATGAACTAGTACCTTTGAAGATTGTAAAAAGTTCAAAAATGACTATTGGCCAAACATCATCAAGGGTAAATTGGGGAAAATCTAACTAATGATAGGTATACCTAAGGAGAATTAACAAGGTTAGTTATATGCATTGGTTATCAAGTCACATAATGATATTTAGTAATAAAGGATCATTCAAAGATCAACTAAACAATGTAGTTAAATAATTAAGTGAAGGTTAAAATTTCATTATTATTGAGGATAGACTCAAATTATTATTTTGCATAGAGGAAAGTAACAAGTATATATGTATATATATGGTTATCCACTAATTATCAAATTTGACCTTGTTAAGATTTGTGACCAGGTGATTATTATGATTGTTAACCAATCAAGTATTTAGAAAAATACATACGAGATACGTATCAAAGGGAATAAAGAAGAACCATTAAAAACCCTTTCCAATACTTCACATGGTTGAAGTTATCTAATGTGATCTTGTGTAATTAAAAGGGAGTCAATGTGTGGGTTAGTGTTAAGAGTCAAGTGAAAATTGTGTTTGTGATTTATTTATTTTGAATTTATAAATTTGAATTTAGAATCTAGAAAGTATTTTTGAGCTTTAGGAATTATGGGTCATGTATGAATTATGTTTTGTGCTCTTATTAAGTGATTATTATTAATTTTTTTTGAGGTTTAGGAATTATGGGTCATGTGTGAATTATGTTTTGTGTGGGTTAGTGTTTTTGATTAATAGAAAACAAGTTTTGAAGGGTTCTTGAAACCCTGTACAAAAAAAATGCAACACAAAAGATAAGACGAGGAAGCTTCCCCAAAAGACAAAAAGTTGATTAAACCACAATCATCAAACCATCAAACCAACAACAAAAAAGCAATAGACACAAAAGAATAGAGCAACAACTAAATAAGACCCTTTAAAATCCTTGCTGCCTCTAGATCTTTGGTGATGACCTTGTCGTGCATCTCCATGACCTCTTTAACATCCTACATTGAGACAATAATACATTTTTTGGTTTTGCTTCAAGTATACACTTAGCCCTACCCTAGGACCATTAACCTGTTTCCCTTTTTCATCATCCACACCCACAACATGCTCCCCCTATTTAAGAAGAAGGGGCTTACCAATATAGTCCTTATATTTCTCATTTAAGAGAACTAGACCCTCCACCGTGGTCTCAAGAGAATCCTTTGTTGAGATTAACCAAAGTATAGAGATCTTGATGGAATTTTAAAAAATTTCTTCTCAAGGGTAGTAATTCTGGGGTCATGATCCATTTAAGCTTAGAAAAGTCCTCCGCCATTTGGTTGATATTTTTATTCATGGTCTTAACCATATTAAAGACTGAATTCAACTCTCTAGTACTTATCAAAGTAGAAATGTTGCACATTCCAGGGTAAGTGCAAAAAGATGGGTCCCAAAAAGGGGGCTTAAGTGGTCACTTTTTTTTGAAATCAAGAAATACTGACCTTGGACATGAAATTGAGGATAGGTACACTCAAAATTTTGAAATGGAACAAAAAAAAGGATCAAAGTGCTCTGATTCTACTTTCTAAAATCCTAATTTATTTTGAAAATGGTTGAGATTAAGGGGTTCAAAAGAGGGACGTACATAAATTGGTGCTGTTTTTGTCAAAAAAAAAATAACATAGCAACTCTTGCACGGCCCTCATACAGTGATTTTGTTTTTACTATTTTTAAAATCACAACTGTCAGAAGTTAGCTAACAGTATGTAGTTGATGCACAATTTTTCTGATAATTTTTTAATGAATATTTGATTTTTTACTAATTTTCGAAGAAGACACTTCCTAAAAAACAGAATTTTGGTCGTGCTACCCCTACAAATTTTGAAAACTAATTGATTTTTTTTTAAATTTATAGAATAAAGTCTAGTTTCTAAAAATGTAATTTATTTGAAATTTCGATGAACGGTTAATTTATAACAAAAAAAACACCAAACATTGTTTTTTTTCCAAATTTTTTTTCCAAAAAACAGACATACAAACAAAATAAATTATGGATGAAAGGCTTAACATTTTTAGAAAGTGAAAAAAATTACATCGTTGGATAGCTGAGAGAGAACCTAACATTACTTAGATGTTTGATTTGTTTGATATTGAACCATGTGCAATCCTAACGGTGAGAACGAACCCGATTATGTGAAATATTGTAGAATTTTTAAAAACACGTCTCTGGTCGTTGGGAATGCCCTCCAACTCTTTGGGTTGGTATTCCAAGGAAAATACCAATCCTAAGGCTTGGGGATTCCCAAAGCAAGATATAACGTGCTCACGTTATATCTCAATTTTGACATGTTTTTTTGCGTTTGTAATGCGAGTGCGGTATAACGCACTCGTGTTATGTCTTGCTTAATGTTAAATGCTACTCTATTGAATGCATGTTTATATATTTGTATGTTTGTATGTACATGTATGCTTGTATTTCATGTATGTATGCCTGTATGTGTGAATGCATGTATATTGTATGCATGCCTATATGTATGTAAGAGTGTATCTACACATGTATATGTATGCTTGTATGTATGTATAATTGTATGTACATATGTATTATACTTGTATGTATGTAACTATGTATGTATTTATGTATGTATTTAGAGGGAGGGATAATTTTAAGAGAGAGAGAGAGAGAGAGAGAGAGAGAGAGAGAGAGAGAGAGAGAGAGAGAGAGAGAGAGAGAGAGAGAGAGAGAGATGGGTAGGGTGGGAAAGGGAGAGATTGAGATGTGTGCCAAAGGGAGAGACTTGAGAGTGTGAGGGAGGTGAGAGGGAGAGACTTGAGAGATAGGTAGTGAGAGGGAGTGCGAGAGAGAGGGAGTGTGAGTGAGAGACCTGAGAAAGCGAGAGGGTGTAGGAGGGAGTGACCTGAGAGAGGGAGAGAAAGAGGGGATGGAGTGAGAGGGACTTAGCTAGGTAGGGTGGGAGGGATAGATAGAGAGAGGGGAGAGAGAGAGAGAGTTACCTAGGTAGGTTGCCAAAGGGAGAGACCTGAGAGAGAGAGGGGGTGGGAGGGAGAGACCTGAAAGAGAGGGAGAGAGAGGGAGTGGGAGAGAGAGGGAGGGAGGGAGAAAGAGAGATACATAGAGGGAGCGAGAGAGGATGGTAGGGATTGATTGAATGAGAGGTACGCAGAAAGAGGGAAAGGGTAGATAGAGACAAATAAAGAAGGTAGGAGAGAGTGAGGGAGGGAGAGGTGAGATGTATAGATAGAGAGTCCAAGTGATAGGGGTTGAGAGACTAGGGTGGAGGACCTATAGGGTTGATGGTTTCTAGGGTATTAGGGTTTAAGGGTTGAGGGTTGAGGGATTAGGGTTAACAGTAGAGGGTATTGGGTTGAAGGTATAGGGTAGAAGGTTTAAGGGTTTAGGGTTAAAGGGTTTAGGGTTGAGGGTAGAGGGTTTAGGTTATAGGTTTGAGGGTATATGGTTGAAGGATTAGGTTGAGGGTCCAATATAAAGGGTAGAGGGTATAGGGGTTGAGGGTTTAGGGTTTAAGGATTGAGGGTTGAGGTATTAAGGGTTAAGGGTTTAATGTAGAGGGTAGAGGGTTTAAGGGTTTAAGGGTTGAGGGTTGATGGTTGAGGGTTTAAGGTTTATGGTAGAGGATTGAGGGTATAGGGTATAGGGTCGAGGGATTAGGGTTGAGGGTCCAATGTATAGGGGTTGAGGGATTAGGGTTTAAGGGTTGAGGGTTGAGGGTTGAGGGTTAAGGGTTGAGGGTTTAAGGGTTGAGGGTTTAACGGTTGAGGTATTAAGGGTTGAGGGTTTAGGGATTAGGGTAGAGAGTTTTCTTGGATTTAAGGGTTTAAGGGTTGAAGGATTAGGGTTGAGGGATTAGGTTTTAGGTTAGAGGGTATTGGGTTGAGGGTAGAGGGTAGAGGGTTTAAGGTTTAGGGTTTAAGGGTTGAGGGTTGAGGGTTGAGGGTTTAGGGTTTAGGGTTTAAGGGTTTAAGGGTCGAGGGTTTAAGGTTGAGGGATTAGGGCAGAGAGGGATGGATGGATGGGTAGAGAGAAGGAGGGAGAAGTGAGATAGAGAGAAGGAGAGAAGATGAGGGAGGGACATAGATATATGAGGGTTGAGGATCCAATGTATAGGGTAGAGGGTTGAGAATAGAGGGTATAGGGTTGACAACCTGTAGGGTTGAGGGATTAGGGTATTGGGTTGAGGGTATAGGGTTGAGGGTACATATGGTTGAAAGGATTGGGGTTGAGAGTCCAATGTATAGGGTAGAGGGTATCGGGGTTGAGGGTTTAGGGTTTGAGGGTTGAGGATTGAGAGATTAAGGGTCGAGGGTTGAGAATTGAGAGTTGAGGGTTTAATGTATAGGGTAGAGGGTTTAAGGGTTGAGGGTTGAGGGTTTAAGGTTGAGGGTAGAGGATTGAGGGTATAGGATTGGGGGATTAGGGTTGAGGGTCCAATGTATAGGGTAGAGGGTATAGGAGTTGAGGGATTAGGGTTTAAGGGTTGAGGGATTAAGGGTCAAGAGGGTTGAGGGATTAGGGTAGAGAGTTTACTAAGTGATTTTAAGGGTTTAAGGGTTGAGGGATTAGGGTTGAGGGTAGAGGGTAGAAGATTGAGGGTAGAGGGTTTAAGGGTTCAAGGTTTAGGGTTTAGGGTTGATATGGAATCACAAGAAAATAAGAAGAAACAAACAGAGATTCAATTCTATGAATGAGACAATAATCTCTATAGTCAGAGAACAAATTCAAACATTGACCTTATCCTCTGCAAGTAAAAGTTGCAAACTTGTATTTCTAATCCATCCTAGAAAGGAGGAAAATACATTATTATATAGTCATTATGTATGCCAAAATTAAAGATTTGGAATATCATCCAAATCTTCACGTAAATTGGAAATGGCAACAAAATAATTTACTAACTTATGCTAGCTTCCCAACAATTTTCTAATTTGTGCTAACTTCCTAAGGGTAGAGGGTAGAGGGTAGAGGGTAGAGGGTAGAGGATTGAGGGTAGAGGGTTTACGGGTTGAGGGTAGAGGATTGAGGGTAGAGGGTTTACGGGTTGAGGGTAGAGGGTTGAGGGTAGAGGGTAGAGTGTAGAGGATTGAGAGTAGAGGGTTTAGGGTTTATGGGTTGAGGATTTAGGGTTTAGGGTTTAGGGTTGAGTTTTTAGGGGCTTATAGGGTAGAGGGTGGATGGTGGAGGGTTTAAGGGTGGAGGGTGGAGGGTTTAAGGGTTTAGGGTTTAAGGTTGAGGGTAGAGGATTAAGGGTATAGTGTTGAGGGATTAGGGTTGAGGGTCAAATGTATAGGGTAGAGGGTATAGGGGTTGAGGGATTAGGGTTTAGGGTCAAATGTATGGGGTAGAGGGTATAGGGGTTGAGGGATTAGTGTTTAAGGGTTGAGGGTTGAGGGTAGAGGGTTGAGGGTTGAGGGTTGAGGGTTGAGGGTTGAGGGTTGAGGGTTGAGGGTTGAGGAAGGGTCAAGAGGGTTGAGGAATTAGGGTAGAGAGTTTGCTAAACGGGTTTAAGTGTTTAAGGGTTGAGGGTAGAGGTTGGATGGTTTAAGGGTTGAGGGTTGGGGGTTTAAGGTTGAGTGTAGAGGGTTGATGGTATAGGGTTGGGGGATTAGGGTTGAGGGTCCAATGTATAAGGTAGAGGTTATAGGGGTTGAGGGATTAGGGTTTAAGGGTTGAGGGATTAGGAGTTTACTAAGTGGGTTTAAGGGTTGAGGGATTATGGTTGACGGTAGAGGGTATTGGGTAGAGGGTAGAGGGTAGATGGTTTAAGGGTTTAGGATTTAAGGGTTTAGGGTTTAGGTTTTAGGATTTAGGGTCGAGTGTTTAAGGGTAGAGGATAGAGGGCACAGGGTAGAGGGTTTACAGGTTTAGGGTTTAAGGTTGAGGGTAGAGGATTGAGAGTATAGAGTTGGGGGATTAGGGTTGAGGGTCCAACATATAGGGTAGAGGGTATAGGGGTTGAGGGATTAGGGTTTAAGGGTAGAGGGATTAAGGGTCAAGAGGGTTGAGGGATTAGGGTAGAGATTTTACTAAGTGGGTTTAAGGATTTATGGGTTGAGGAATTAGGGTTGAGAGTAGAGGGTAGATGATTGAGGGTAAAGGGTAGAGGGTTTAAGGGTATAGGGTTTAGGGGTTGAGGGTTGAGGGTGTAAGGTTGAGGGTAGAGGATTGAGGGTGTAGGGTTGGGCGATTGGGGTTGAGGCTCCAATGTATAGGGTAGAGGGTATAGGGGTTGAGGGATTAGGGTTTAAGGGTTGAGGGATTAAGGGTAAAGAGGGTTGAAAGATTAGGGTAGAGAGTTTACTAAGTGGGTTTAAGGGTTTAAGGGTTGAGGGATTAGGGTAGAGGGTAGAGGGTAGAGGGTAGAGGGGTTTAGGATTTAAGGGTTTAGGGTTTAGGGTTTAGGGATGAGTGTTTAAGGGTTTATAGGGTAGAGGGTTTAAGGGTTGAGGGTTTAAGGTTGAGTGTAGAGGATTGAGAGTATAGAGTTGGGGGATTAGGGTTGAGGGTCTAATGTATCTAGGGTAGAGGGTATAGGGGTTGAGGGATTAGGGTTTAAGGGTAGAGGGATTAAGGGTCAAGAGGGTTGAAGGATTAGGGTAGATATTTTACTAAGTGGGTTTAAGGGTTTAAGGGTTGAAGAATTAGGGTTGAGGGTAGAGGATTGAGGGTAGAGGGTAGCGGGTTTAAGGGTTGAGGGTTTAAGGTTAAGGGTAGATGATTGAGGGTATAGGGTTGGGTGATTAGGGTCGAGGGTCTAATGTGTAGGTAGAGGGTATAGGGGTTGAGGGATTAGGGTTTAAGGGTTGAGGTTTGAGGGATTAAGAGTCAAGAGGGTTGAGGGATTAGGGTAGAGAGTTTACTAAATGGGTTTAAGGGTTTAAGGGTTGAGGGATTAGTGTTGAGGGTAGAGGGTAGAGGGTAGAGGGTAGATGGTTTAAGGGTTGAGGGTTGGGGGTTTAAGGTTGAGGGTAGAGGGTTGAGGGTATAGGGTTAGGGGATTAGGGTTGAGGGTCAAATGTATAGGGTAGAGGGTATAGGGGTTGAGGGATTAAGGGTCAAGAGGGCTAAGGGATTAGGGTAGAGAGTTTAATAAGTGGGTTTAAGGGTTTAAGTTTTGAGGGATTAGGGTTGAGGGTAGAAGGTAGAGGATTGGGGGTAGAGGGTAGAGGGTTTAAGGGTTTAGGGTTTAAGGGTTGAGGGTTTAAGGCTTAGGGTTTAGGGTTGAGTATTTAATGGTTTATAGGGTAGAGGGTAGAGGGTAGAGGGTTTAAGGGTTAAGGGTTTAAGGTTGAGGGTAGAGGATTGAGAGTATAAAGTTGGGGGATTAGGGTTGAGGGTCCAATGTATATGGTAGAGGGTATAGGGGTTGATGGATTAGGGTTTAAGGGTTGAGGGATTAAGGGTCAAGAGGGTTGAGGGATTAGGGTAGAGATTTTACTAAGTGGGGTTAAGGGTTTAAGGGCTGAGGAATTAGGGTAGAGGGTTTAGGGTTTAAGGGTTGAGGGTTTAAGGTCGAGGTTAGAGGATTGAGGGTATAGGGTTGGGGATTAGGGTTGAGGGTCCAATGTATAGGGTAGAGGGTATAGGGGTTGAGGGTAGAGGGTAGAGGGGAGAGAGATAGAATTAGGGTTTAATGGTTGAGGGTAGAGGATATAGGGTATAAGGGTTAAGGGTAGAGGGTAGAGGGGAGAGAGACAAAAGGAGTGAGTGAATGAGAGAGAGAGTTGAGAGAGAGAGAGGGGGTAGGAGGGAGAGACTTGAGAGAGAGAGAGACAAAGGGAGTGGAAGAGAGATAGAGGGTAGAGGATAGAGGGGAGAGAGATAGAAATAAGGCTTAAGGGTTGAGGGTAGAGGATAAAGGGTATAAGGGTTAAGGGTAGAGGGTAGAGGGGAGAGATGGAAGGAGTGATTGAATCAGAGAGAGAGTTGAGAGAGGGAGAGGGGGTAGGAGGGAGAGACTTGAGAGATAGAGAGAGAGAAAAAGGAAGTGGGAGAGAGATAGAGGGTAGAGGATAGAGGGGAGAGATATAATTAGGGTAAAAGCACAATAGCATGTCACACTTTTGGCCTAACAAATAATTCTGGACGAATAAATTTTGGGCGAATAGGTTTTGGCTGAAACCAAGTGCCAATGATGTGGCACCTACGTGGCACTGCCCTTTTGCCTGAAAGGGTTTCGATCGAAACATATTCACCCGAAAGACTTTCGACCAGAACCAGGAAAATAAAAACAAAAAAGAAGAAGGCCCACATTCATTTGGGCACGTTCGGTTGAATGTTGTTCTATTGAAATAGGGTCAGCTGAATGCACCTGCTGTGTACAAAGCTTGGACAATGACCCACTTCAGCTCCATTGCGTTGGCGACGCTTCCCAGGTTCTCCTCTGTAGCTACTTTACAAAACGGGTTCAAACCAGGGTTATTTGGAAAACATTTTGAATGGCAATTTGGGGATTTCCAAAGCATAGTGAAGGGTTTCAATTTTAGCAAGTTCTATTATTGAAGTGAATTTGGAATTTGGGGATATTAGTTTTGTTCATTAAAGAAATGAGAAATTTGTTGTTTTCTGTTAGGGTTTGAAGAAAAATGGTGAAAATAGAGGGTTTTATCAAGTATGTAGTTTACGTACTTGAGTACAATCCATGTTTTCATATTGTAACATTAAGAAAGATTAGATTTTAGCAAGTTCTGTTATAGAAAATAAGGATGGAACAATCCATTTTATGCAATGATCCTGCAAATGCATTGACAGTGCCATCCTTATTTTCTATTGCATCTTCATTTAAGTCCACCCTAACAGCAACCACACCTGTACAATATCCCATTGCATCAATACTACCCAACTGCTAGACATACCAATGGTCATGCAAGTCATTCATAGGATTTCAACAATTGCACAAGTCATATTTTCATCATTACATAATCAAATTTGCAGACCTTGACATCTTGAGAGTAGATTTGACATAGTTGTAAATCTGAAAACATTGTTTCCAACTGTTGCAATGAAATAAAATCAGTTTCAAAGAATTTTAAATTGGTGTTTGATGTGGAATCTGAAAATAATGACAAAGAAACAAGAGAGACCCCTTCAAGACTATAACCTAATAAGGTGATTCAAACAAGAAATATCTCTCACAAATAAATGCCTTGAAACTTACTTGACTGCCATTTATCATATTTATGCCTTTTAAAATTGAAAGGTAAATGCATAGTATGAAGCAGAAGATGGGTGAAGTGAAATCAGACTCCCTTAGGCTCCATTATGTTGTAACACCCTTTATAATTATCCAATTAAGCCCACATTTTTTAATGTTAAGTAGAAAGAGATCACATAGGGAATTCTATTTTCATGTAAAATTATTAGGAAATGCACTTGATTTTTGAGTATGATACAATTTGGTATTTTTTAGAGTAAATATTCTCTTGGAAGATTTTGCTTTTGATCATCATGATTGAAATTTCTTGCAAAGTGCATGCTGATTTTTTGTATAGATAAGTGCCCTCAACTGATAATACTGCATACAAAGATTGTAATTTAGAGAACTTGTTGCTTGTTTCTCCTGATCTAAAACTCCAAAGTATAACTAATTATGTTTTGAGCTGGCTATAAGAGAAACCCAATGAGCACACAATTGAGCATTGTTAAATAGAACACAAGTAGACAAGATGATAATTTATTGCCTGGATTCTGGTATGAGAAGTTGTTTGCACTTGATTTAGTTCTTGGGATTAGGTTGGGGCTGATGTCCATTGCTAGCATTGGAATACTTGATTCAATTACAATAAATCGAGAAGAATCTAACCTAAATGGAACTATCCATCTTCACCTTGAATATTTCCTACAATTGGAGTATCTTACAATAGTGATATGGAGATAATCAATATTTTAACTCTATGTATATATATGTCCTCAAAGCCTAGTAAAGATTCCATTCCATATCATCTATGCATAGCCATGCCACCTAGAGTTCAAAGAGTCCTTTTTGAGGCCTTACTGCATATGACTGTTTCTGCATGTCAACATCCAACATTTCAGTGCATGTATAGTATGGGAAGCATGCCACATTAGTTTGCATCTATTCAGTGGCGGTTTGACTCTTTTATTTATTTTTTCTGATAATTTCTTTTGTGAAAAAAATATTTTGCATTGCTAACATATTGTTTTCATATTTTATATATGAAAATTCAAACCTAATTCTCTCAAGGGATCTTAGAGCCTACTAGAGGCTTAATCTTGACAATGATTTTTTTAGCACCATAAATATGGTTATAGTTAAATATTTTTCAGCATAAAAACAAAAAAATAGTTTGACCATGATATTTTTTGACTTTTCTTTATAAACTTTGGTCAAAACATTTTCTATATTCTATATTTCCATATTCATTTTTTTGGTTTTGTGCAAGGTTTTCCAGAGGAAATTTTCTCATTCAACAATCTGATTTGATTTACACACTTCATTGTTAGTGATAAGTTACCTATCTAGTTTAAGGATTTTGAAATTAAAACTTTTGTTCAAAACTTGACCTGAATATCAAAGGGATAAATTTACATTGGAGAGAAAGAACCAAGGTACAATCATCCTTATCAATCAAGTAGATTATATGCCAACCTTTATAGGTCCAAATTTCATGTGTAGATGGGAAAGCAATGCCACAAATATATCAAATCTATTCTTGTTGGCTTAATCCCAAAAAGTATTGTGCTTTGGTCTCTACCTTTTTTTCTCATTGGTGCTTTGGCATGTTATAAGCAAGGGAAAAGTAATTTGATTTATGTCATGTTCATTTTGCTTGATCTTCTGCTTCATATGATCAAATTCTCCCTTCTTACCTCAACTATAACATGCATTTACCTAAAAACCTAGTGTTTCTCCCTACTACATGGGTCAAGTGAAACCAGATTGAAAACTTCCTCTTTTCATTACTTGGCACCTAAACTAGCCAAAAATTTCTATCACTGCCTTAATTTTTCCATTACAAGAATTTTCACTTTTTTCTTTTATTTAAAATTTATGACATTTTAACATAGCTTTAATAAATGACCCCTTTTAAAACAAAAAATATCAACAATATCAAAATGAAATAATGATATCATACTACATGCTAAAATTTATCACAAATTAAATGATAAAATTAATCTCCCCCATTCACGTGAAGATCACCTCCTTCTATAAACACATAATGATAATATTCATTAACCATAGAGAGATTATGATTGATAAATTACCATCATACTAAATAATTAGTTCTAGATAATTATAGGCCTACATTCAAAATCTAGGAAACAATAAACCTAAAGCATCATCAAAATAATACATTTATGCAATTATTAATATGAGAGAGAAATAGAGTCATGACAAAAGACAAGATAACCAACAAGATCAAGTAAGGGGTGGGAAAGGAATCATACCAAACAAATAAATTATAAGGAGACATCAATTTTAATAAAAATCCAACAAAAATAGAATGTGGTCTACTAAGCATCAAAAGTAAAGTATCATCATTAAAACTCAAGCATGATTCCCTTAGGGATTTCATGTACAAGTAGATCATAGAACTAGTTTTGCATGATTCCATTTGGGTCTTCAATCTAATTTATGTTTATAGTACTCACTTGTGTGATTCCTTTACTTGGTCTTCATGAACATATATGTTTAGCACTACCTTATGTGTATGTGTGTATGCATGTACATGTATGCATATATATATGTACATACATGTGCATGTGTGTATGTATGTATGTACATATGTGTGCATGTGTGTATGTATATATGTATGTATATGTGTATATGTGCATGCACGCATGTGTGTATATGTATATATATGTGTATATGTGTGTGTGTATGTATACATATATGTGTATAATTTGCATATATATGTGTATGTGTGTATGTATGTATATGTGTACATACATATGTATGTATATGTACCTGTACATACATATGTATGTACACATATGTACATACATACACACATACACACATACATGTATATGCACATGTGTACATGCATATATACACATATATATGTACGTATATATACATACACATGCACATACATACATACACACATGCACATGTATGTATGTATATATACACACATGTACACACATGTACATGTACACACACACACACACACACATATATATATATATACATTTACTTGATTGCTATTGTGAGATTTTTGAATATAATTAATGGTTAATTTTATGTTTTTTTATCTCTAGAATGAATTGATGGTAGAAATTTATAATTTTCTTTCCCTATCTATCTTTTATGTGTTATTCATGTATATTTTATTTTAATGATATGTAGATCTCTAGATTTAAACATTTACATAGATACATATATCATGGCCAATGAGGGATCTCACCATTCCCCTCGTTCTAGTGAAGAGGCTCAAAATAGATCAAATTTATATTGGGATAGTATTGTTAGATTAAACAATGCTCTAAAATGTTTAGAGCAAACAATTCACAACTCCCCCAATTTGGCTAATCGAGATAGATTAGTCACTATTAGAGATGAGATTCATCGAATGATTGGTACGATTCAATCATTCAACCCTTATGATGAGATCAACATTGAACAATTTTATTTGTCTCTTGCTAGGATTGTTACTGGCACAATGAATTATAGAGAAGTTGCCAAATCAGTTTCAGCTGAAAATGTTTTAACCATGTTCCCTCATTATAGAGGACAACATATAATTATAGGATATGTGGTTACGAGGTGTGTAGATCCTCTTGTTGTGCCATTCATATACCCTAGATGGTTGGCAGCGTATCATAGATGGCCTCACAATGATGAGCTGCCAGGATATTTTGTGAAACATTTATATGCAGAATTTCATTTATAGATAGATGTAGACTACATATCTCATCTTGAGCATGCTGACCAAGGTAAAGGCCATTTTTATGACAAACCACAATTTAGACATCTAGGTTTGCCACTGCCTGTGGATAAGAGGGCATTAGTTGGCCCAAACCTTTTGGTTTTACCAAAATTTGTGGAATTGGTAGCAGCAGGGGAGTCAACAACATGCTCTACTCGATCCTAGATTATTGTTAACATTGCCTCTATTATGACATAGATTGATCCAATTTCATTTGATCGAGTTGGTAGATACTTATTACGCCCGCAGATTAGCCTTCCTCCCACAGAGGCTACATCAACATCTTATGATCCATTTATTTATGCCGATCTACCTACTCCTTCAGATATCAAGCATATGAACCACATGACTTTGCGTAATGTGTGTAGAGTCTCAGTTTCTGATTTACTAGTAGCATATCGGGTCATCAACGAGGACCATGGGATCTCTCTCAACCGTGTACAAGAATTTATTAGAGAGCGATATCCTGGTACACATTCTAGCCACAGGGTGACAACTCCAGGGGATATTCCAGAGTAGCCTATCGATCCTTTAGCTTGTACAGGTCGTTAGGATGTTACAGATCACGTTGCTTAGGTTACTATGACAGCTAATGTTGTCCATGGTGCATATACTCAGCTTCTTTTTGGTACTGATATTATACATGCTACAAATCCCCTTGTGATGTCCTTGCATTCTAATGAGCTTAGTGACATTGGTGGAGCCCTCAATCAGGCATGCTAGGTACTTGAATAATTTACAGTATATATATACATTTAATTGTGTTCTAAAAAAATACGTATGATACATGTTTAACATGTTTAACTCTTGATTGAAATTAACATGTACAAGTGAAATTTTCTAAGCAGTATGGTGATTTTTTAGAGTTTGGAAATTTGGCACATGATAGCGATCCCATACAACACACAAATGAGGCACATTTATATAATTTTTTTTACATATATATATATAAGTTGTACATGTACACACACTTAAATTAAATTAAATTTTAAAAGTTCATACATGTGTGCACGTACTTGAACACATGTAGGGCTTAGGACACTCATCCATAGAGCTTGGATCGGGACATGGATCCACACATGATCGTGGTCCCATGCAGCACATACCTGAGGTAGATTTAAATTATTTTATATAATTTAAAATTTAATTGTACTCGATTTGTAAGTTTGAACACGTTGAAAGTTTGTATGTATGTACATACAAGTTTCGATAATGTCATGTGCACGTACTTGAACACATGTAGGTTTTGGGACGAGGCTCAAGACACGCATCCAGAGAGCTTGGGTCAGGACATGGATCCACACATGATCATGGTCCCATGCAACACATACCTGAGGTACATTTAAATAATTTTATATATAATTTAAAATTTAATAGTACTCGATTTGTAAGTTTGAACACGTTGAAAGTTTGTACATGTACATACAAGTTTAGATAATTTCATGTGCACTAACTTGAACACATGCAGGTTTTGGGACGAGGCTCAGGAAATGCATCCAGAGAGCTTGGATCGGGACATGGATCCACACATGATCGTGGTCCCATGCAGCACATACCTGAGGTACATTTAAATAATTTTAAATATAATTTTTAAAATTTAATTGTACTCGATTTGTAAGTTTGAACACATTGAAAGTTTGTACACATGTATATACAAGTTTAGATAATTTCATGTGCACACACTTGAACACATGTAAGTTTTGGGATGAGGCTCAGGACACGCATCCAGAGAGCTTGGATCAAGACATGGATCCACACATATTGGATTAGGAGAGGGATTAGTCCATGGATTGAGGGAGAGATCGAGCGAGAGATCGAGCCATAGATTTGATGATTCTATTCACAATAGATTTCCCTCTCTTTGAGATCAGATTATTATGTTGTCCAAACACTTTTTATGATTTATGTACATACATCACATTATGTATACATGTTTATGTTTTATGGTATATATTTGTACACTTGTTATGATTTACAGATCACATTCACACATGTTTGAACATGTTTTATGGTTTGTTCATAGATTTGTTATCATGCATTATTATGGTTTTCAAACACTTGTTAAACATCTATTTACATCGTGGAAATTATTACATGGTTTTATTTATTTAGCAAGTTTGTACAGGTTTAAATTTAAATTTAAATTATGGTTTGTTCACACAAGTGTTACACACATCTATATTGACAAGTTACCTACTTAAAATTGACTAAGTTAGATCATGTATAACTATGATGTACACAATTTATATTCAATTATCATGTGATATATACATTTGTATGGTACAATCTCTAGCTAGTCATATCAAATATTTAGATCAAAATGATCTTATAGCTATATAAATACCATATTACAAACTTTAGGCACTTTGCTAAAAATGGAATCTAGGTCACTATTTACTATTTATTGATTATGAATGTTCTCGAGCTTACATCATAATAGTCTGGAATGAGCAACTATTTTATAGAGATTCAAAACTAAATAAAATAAATCATAAAAATTAAATTGTAAGTTATACACATGTATCACTAATATACTTCATCTAAAAATAGCAATGTAACCTTTACACAAATAATACTAGATCTTCTACAAACCATGTTGTTAGGATAAAATAATTCTTAGACATGTTGCACTCCAAATGCTTCCTACACAAGCATTGAACTTGTAATTTAAGAGAGGGGTAAAAACTAGGTAAATTAATTAAATGAATAAGATTAAATATCAAATGGAAATATCTAGTGAAAAATCTAGACTATATCTTTTCTATTATTTCTAACATTAAGGTAGTGTCCTAGGTAGATTGGATCTCCTTTTAGGTTATTAACCAATCTTGTCACCTTGCCAGCTTGGCTTCTAATGTCGATGTGAAGAAATATTGACTAGGTCTAGGATCTCTTTTTCCACATCACAATTAACAAAGGAAAAATCCATAAGGCTCACACAATAGTGCCAAGTGTCTTAATCCTATGAATTGAGACAAAAAAACCCTAAGATTAAGAATAAGGTGTGAACAGGTCCTAAAGTCTAAGTGGATAGATAAAATACCATTTTGTGCCAACAATAAGATCTCTTGGATGATATTAAAATCCTCTATTAAAACAAATTTGGATTATTCTTTTTAAATAAAAATTTAAAGGGTGTAAATAAAGTTTTTCATGCTTCAATTTAGCACAAAATGGTCACTTAGGAAGGGTTCTATTATTGTTGAAAATGTTTATTTTGATTCTAGATAAAATATTAAAAACTTGTCCTAGGGTTATGATTCTTATTTAGATTATGTCTCCTAGGGTTATGATTCTTATTTAGATAATGTGTGCCTAATAATGAAACATGTTATTTGGGCCAATTAACAAGAGTAACTTTAAATATCCTTTACACTTCAATCTCTACAAAGCTTAGGATGAACTGATCCTTAAAGGATTCAAAGGATAATCATACATAAATTTTATAATACTTTATCAAAATAATTCTAAACCTTAAGATAGATTGAATTCATTCTTTACTTTGTCACTAACTCTTTTCTATGTGAACTTTTGTGATCTCATTTGTTAGTGTAGGTTTATATTTTCCTTTATTGGGGTTATTGCATTTTTCATATATATATATTTTTAGGATTTTTTATGTTGTTAAGATAGGATCCTTTATGAGGGTGGATGAAATCTTCCATTAGTGTAATTAATATTTATTTTTGGTGGTTAGAGTTATTTTTATTAGTTCTCTTTTTATCCTCTCTTATGTATATATACTCATGACCTTTTCTCTATAGATGCCTGCATAATTTCCTATTAGAATGGTGATTATTCATATTAGGATTATAATGTTGATTATTAGATAGAACATGCGATCTTTAATGAACGATTAGGATGAAGGGGGATGCTTAGGATGAAAATAATAATTTTCTAGGATGTGACATGCATACTAGGATATGAAAATGGATGATCTTGAAAATTTGAAGGTGCACAAGTAAGGTCATATTAACTTTCAAAAATTTATGACCAAGCCTTTGAAAAAACCCATTCTAAATCATGCCACATGTTCCAATAAATTTATAAATTATATATATAGATCTAGCTTGATCTATAAAAAGTTTGAGTATGTACACACGTGCGTATCCAAAAAACAACTTAAAGCTCCTGGTACATAAAATCTAGATCCTCTCTATCTTTAATTATCTCTAATTTTTTTTCATGATCTTCAATAGGCAACCTCCACTTTTGTTTGGCATGTCCTTTTTTAGGTAAATTTTCTAAATTTATTTTTGTTGCTATAACTAGGTGACTGCAATGTAGAACCTTTTGTCCTGGCATATAATCAACAAAATAAATACCATTTTTATTTGTCTTTATTTGTTGATAATATGTGCCTTCAATAACGACTGATCCAATGGGATACTCTTGTCCATCACCATCTATCATCAATTCCACCAATTTTCTTTTTGCTTGCGTACATCTTAGTAGATAGTAATCTACACCTTCGGCATTGTCAGGATCTGCAACAACAACGAAAATATCTCCTGTACACACCATATATTTTTAATCAGTTTTAACTAAATTAAACACATGCACTTAAAAAACTAAATTAAGATCAATTTCCATACCTGTAACAACTAAATCAGATACATGTTCATAATCAGCTGAATAGAGAGGATCGTAGACATCGACATTGTCATCTTCAACAAAAGGAGGCATTGATATTAATTGTTTCATTTCCCATTGTGAAACATACCCATCTCTAATATTCTCACATTGAACAATATTTGTATTGTTCTCAATGCAATCATCACAAAAACATGATTTTTCTCTCACATTAATTACATAAGGCTTACTACTTCCCATTGTCATGATTTGATGTAGACTTCTAATACCATGAATTGCTTGAAAATTATAAGGATTTGATCGATCAATATCTGTAAATTCAAATTTGAAAATTCAATTAAAAATCATGTACACTTGAACTTTGAAATTCTTGATTTTTTAACAAATTTTGACTAGATGTACCTGTAACTTCCCAAAAATAACGTGTGTTGTATGTTGAGTTGCGAGTAGAAAAATGACTTTTACACCATTCAACAATTTCATTTGCATTCCATATGGCATTACCTGCAAGTACACATGTGTTGGCACAATTTTCCACCTATTACTTTCAAGGAACTTAAAATAATTTTTTAATTTAATTTAAATATATATAGATAATCTTTTCAAAAATATATCTACATGTTCCATATATATGTATGGTGAAAGTTACCAACAAGTTCATGTTGACAAAGTGCATGCTTCACACATGCTTCTTCTCCATCGTGCTCTCCTTTTCCATGTCCACTCTCATAAAAATTCCACAAAAATTTGGTGTTGCGTCTAGCATGTTGATGGCTTAACCAAACAAAATCTTTTGAAGACTTAAATTGTCCTGCAAGAAGTTACAAATAATTGTACACTAAAACCAAATTAGCTCAAGCCAAAAAAGTAATTATATATATATATATAACTTGTAATTAGACTTGATTTAAGTCTCAAAATTAAAAGTAAATATAAATAGTTTAAAATAAAATAAAATAACATGTACACTTACCAGCACATCCATCAGACCATATCTAGTGTTGTTCTTGATTTATGCCATGTCATCTTAGGTCTTCAAAAAACATTTTGAAACAATGAGCTACATAGCTTCTATCATGATTTGTATCATCACTGATATAAAAGTGAACCTCTTTGATGATAATTCGACCATCTTTGCTACTTTGTATTCCATCGACCTCTAATTCGGCATGCCTATAGAAAACTTGCACAAAGATTGCAACTTGCTTTGAATGATAATATTGACTTTGAATCTCAATTTGAGGACTAAATGTATAGTTCTCAAAGAAATATACAATAGAGAGAATACAACCTGGTGGAAAGCAATTCTTTGAATCACGAAGTTGTTTAGCTTGCCATCTTGCACCATGACAATGTTGGATATGTGGATATATGACATTGCAAAATTTACTCATGAATTCATTGTAAGGCAATCCAATCTCTTTGAAATTTTTTTTTTTGGACTCAACTCCTGACTTCATTAAGTATGTCTCATATTCATATCTCTTCCAAACAACTTGCATTTCATTATTGTCAACATGTGAAAGATTCTTCAAATCTCCACAATCATTACATACATTTTTTATACACTGAACATTGAATTCTTTTGAATCTTCTGATTTTTTGCATACAAGAGACTTCACAAATTGTGTTGTACTTCCAGGGATGGCTAAATTTTGATCAATTGTTGTCATAGCCTTTCTATATGATTGTAGATGTAAATCAAATTCAACATGATTTTGACAACAACAAGTTTCACGTACTTTATTTATACGTACAAATGATGGTCGTAGTGTCTCAAACATCCTTTGACAAATCTTCACATTTGAAAAATCTTGCTTGAATTCTTCAAAAAGCTCACTTTGTGTTGTATCTATAAAATGTTTTGGATGAGAAATTTTTGTACCATCGTCACTTATTATTTGTATAGTATCCCTTCTATTGGATGAAACACGAGAGTGAGTAGTCCAATATTCAACCACCTATTTCTTTACATCTTCTGAAATTCTATCTTTTTGGGGAACCCTACAAATATTTACCCAATTTTTCTCAATTTTTTCATCTATTTGATTTCTCTTTTCAATATACCTTTGAACAGTTCTCCTAGAAACATTTAGTAATTCATAAATTGCTTGAACTTGTCAACACTCTACGTGCAACACTTAAATCACTAGATCGACTCTTTTTTTCAATACATTCTAATGCTTCTTGCAAATTTTCAACAATTGTGTGTTTTAAATCTAATGAATTTTTCCTATTATCAACCCCTAACAACTCTAGAACAGGGGTCATTTATTTTCATCTAAATAACTTTGCAACTAACTGTGCTCTTCTAATTAGAGATTTTTCTTCAAAAAAATCATCCCATATTCTTTTTGAGTGTAATTTTAATGTGCTTTCAGATAACATATCTTCAAATGAAAAATTATTGAAAAGAGAATCCTCATCCATCTCCATCAGATTTTCCATACCATTGTCCAAAAAAAAATCAATTATTAGGTTCAGTTTGTTCTTGCACCTATACGTCACCTTCGTCATTGATATTTTCCATGGGTTGTTCTTCATGAGATGTTCCTTCACCCGCTCTTCTCTTCCTCTGTCTTGTTCGTGTTCGATCATACTTCCTTGATCTATTCCTTTTACACGCCATCACAAGTTGCACTCAAATTTGAATTCACTTGCATACAAATTTGTACACACATGATCTTTCAATGAAACTTGTACTTGATTAATATTGCATTTAAATATCTAAGACTTAAAAAAACAATGGAATAACATACATCTAATTGGTGATCAATAATAATGAAATCTAAGAATATAAATAGTGAAAACAAAATTCAAATGCATTAATGAAAATAGAAAACATAATCAATTAAATAAGTTCAAGATTAATGTACTTTCAAATATAGCTCTCCTATTGTTTAAATACATTTTCTTTTTTTGAAATAAACCTTCTTTTCGACTGGAATAAACCTTCTTTTTTCAGAATAAACCTTCTAACTTGTTCAAATAAACATTATTTTATCGAAATAAGCTTTCTTTAGTCGATAGTTTTCGGACAATAGTATATCGATTGAGTGGGTTTTGGTCGAGTCAATAAGCTTTCCTTAGTCGAGATCAGTCTTCTTTCTCTTTGGTCAAAATATATTTTATTGAATTATTTGAGTTGAAAAATCTAAACAAAAATAAAATATATTTTATACTGCTAGATGTCGGTCGAATCACTTTAGACCGAAATGTTTTCGGCCGATAGGATATCGATCGAGATTGTTTCGGCCGAAACCATTTCGACCGAAACACACTCGACCGAACATGTCTAGGTGGCATCCTACATGGTAGCCAATTCACCCTTTTTCGGAATTTTTTGAAATATTCAACTTTGGCAAAGTGTTTCTCCTCTAAGAATTATTATTTTGCAAAAAACAAAAACACCCTTTTGTAGAGCTCGGAGTGGTGAATCCAAATATATAATTTTTTTAATATTTTGATTAGTTTTAATATATGTTATTTTTAAAATAATGAAAGTAGGTTGTTAAAATGAAAAAAAAGGTTGATTAGAAATTAAAAAAAATATAGTAAAACATATTAAATTTTTTTAAAAAACTTATATGGTGCAGTAGAGGAGAGAGTCTTCTTCAAAATAATCTTTTTTTGAAAATGATTAAAAAAATTGAAAATAGTTGACGCCCGTGAAAACTGTCAAATTCTGACATGTTTAACTTTAAAATGTTATTACGAGCAAAATATACATCAAAATTTGAAAAAAAAAAATTCATGCAGTAGATATTGAAGTTACCTATTTGGAAATTTTTTTTAGAGAAAAATAATGTTTTTTTTTTTGTTTCTTGATGGCCCGTGAAGTCACTTTTTTTGAAATTTTCAGCATTCCAAAATTTGTCCTTAAATTGAAAAAAAATAATGAAAATGATTTTTTTAATTTTTTTTTAAAATTAGAGATTTAATCTTCATCAAAAGTTCTACATTTCATTAGTTTACACCATTTTGAAATTCAAAACATAAAGACTACTTTTATGTGGCCGAAGTTTAGAATTTTTTTTGTTGTTGGCCGATTCCTTTATAAAGTGTGACATAGGTTTGTGCTTTTACCCATTAGGGTATAGAGGGTATAGACAAAGAGAGAAAATAAATCTATAAAAAAACACACAACACTGAAAAAGAGAAAAACACACATTTGCTAAGAAAAAATAGAGCTTTTATTGATCACACTTTTACAAAAACATCCACCCACCTTCATTCAAGATCCACATACATATAATAACTCCCTCAATCAAGAAAATGATTGAAAACAAATGCCTCAAGTGACCTTTTACCTCCCATGACTGTGCAGCTTCCCCATTATGCAATTTTTGCACTTACAAAATTTGATAATGACACCTTTTGCATATTTTGCCTAATTTGCAACTAAAACCTTCTAATCATCTAATGACCAACAAAATAGGCTTATTACATCATGAAAATGGTCTATATGACCTTATTTAACTCAAAACAAGACTTCAACACCTAAATTTCAAAATTTTGTTTGCTCCCCCTACACCAGGTGTCAGCTACGTTTTGGCTTTGGAGTGAAGGAAATTCATTGAGTTTTAAGAATTTTATTGTCAAATTACTGACTGCGGGTTTGAAGACCAAAAATGAATAAATGACTCATTCCACCTATTGTTTCTCTCTGTGGCTCGGTGTAATGAGTCCAAAATGGTAGGATTAGATGTAAGAATAAGATTTAGGAGTAGGGAAAATCTTTAGGAGTGTTTTTGGTTGTTGTCCTAGAGGAAATTGGGTGAATTTTGGCTTAAAAATGAAGTTTCGATGGGTTTTGGTGAAATTATATTAGGAAACATTGGGAGATGATTGATTTGGCATGAGCAGGCATATATTGAAGTGTTTGAAGCTTTGGAAGGGTAGGGAAGGCGAGTTGAGTGCCTGGGCATGATGCCCTAATTGTCAAACTATCTATTTTGAGTGAAATTTGATGGTTAGAGGAGGGAAGTCGTAGAAAATTTTGGGGGCAAAAAATTTTGAGGAACCTTCAAGAATGTGCATACATAACTAAAGGTTTTTGAGGCCTTGGTTAGCTATGTAGAAGCCTGGAACAATGTTTTTCAATAAACCCCTTTGGAATGGCATAAAGTGAGGGTTTCATGTTTTGGTGTCATAGGAAATGATTCTTTGATCAAAAGTTATGGATTTGGAGGTTTTATAGACTGGTAAGTGACTTTCCATGAAGATTTAGGGTTGGAGAGGCATTTGAGTGGGTGATGCTTTGTTACAGTGACCTAATTGAGGTCTAGGTAGTTGCATGATTTGGAGAAGTTGGTCCAAAGTGATTTGAGATATGATTTGTAAGATGTTGAAGGGTGTTTGAAAATACAATTGGTTAGTGGGTTTAAGATTGGATTTGAGAGTTTTGGTCTAGAAAATAGGTTTGCAGACTTACAAGGGAATTTGAGTGAATTTGTGAAGAGTTGGAGAGATAGGTTTAAAAGGGTTGTAAAGTTGTTTCTAAAGGCTTAAATTGTGATTGTATGTTGATTTCCTCCATGATCTACACCAAAATATATTCTGCCCTCAAACATTTGTAATTCAAGCAATGCAATCCCTTAATAGTCCAAATTGTAAAATGGCAACAATCTTCGATGACCTGTTACCCAGATACCCTGTTGTTTATGTGCATTCTGTATGAGGCATCGAGATCATGTAGGGAACCTCTATAATAACCTCTCTCGATTTTTGTCATCTCAGAGTCATTTTCCCATGGTGTCAAATTTTGACTTGATGGAAAAAGTGTCAATTGCAAGCAATGTAAAGTTGCAAAGTGGTGCAACTTTCATTCTGCAACTCGTGTGACCAAACAGAGTGTTTCAACACATCTGAATAGGTATGTTTACACAAGGAATGGTCCTCTTTCACACCCAAACATGCACAATCGCTTCGAGCTACGTTCAACCAGATCAATCCCTTAAGGGTCCAAAGTGCAAAATGGCTGCAAACTTCAACATGCTATTACTCAGATACTGTGATGATTAGAAACTTCTCGTTTGATCCTATGTGATCATGTTGGGCCCCTCTACAATAAAATTTATTGGTTTTCGCTATCTCAGTGGCATTTTTCCGTGCTGAAAAATTTTCACTTGGAGAAAAAGTTGTCAAATGCAAGTGGTTGAAAGTTGCAAAGTGGTGTAAATTTTGTTTTGCAACTCATGTGACCAAATAGAGTGTTCCAATGCATCTGAATAGGTATGTTTATGCTAGGCATGGTCCTCTTTCACACTCAAACATGCGGAATCGCTCCGAGCTATGTTCAATCAGACTGATCCCTTAAGGGTCCAAAGTGCAAAATGGCTGCAAACTTCAGCATGTTGTTACTTGGTAATCATGAAACTTAAAAATTTCTCATATGATCCTATGGGATCACGTTGGTCCCTTCTACAATAACCTCTCTTAGTTTTCACTATCTCGCAAACATTTTCTTGTGGTGGCAAATTTTCACTTGGGGAAAAATTTATCAAATGCAAGTAGTTGAAAGTTGCAAAGTGCTGCAACTTTCATCCTCCAAATCGTGTGACCAAACAAAGTGTTCCAACATGTTTGAATAGGTATGTTTACACTAGGAATGGTCCTCTTTCATACCCAAACATGGGGAATCACTCCAAGCTACGTTCAACCAGATAGATCCCTTAAAGGTCCAAAATGCAAAATGGCTACAAACTTCAGAATGTTGTTATTCGAATACTGTTATGCTTAGAAAATTATCGTTTGATCCAATGGGATTGTGTTGGGCCCCTCTACAATAACCTCTCTCAGTTTTTCTATCTCAAAGGCATTTTCCCGTAGTGGTGAATTTTCACTTGGGGAAAAAGTTGTCAAATGCAAGTAGTTGAAAGTTGCAAAGTGGTGCAACTTTTGTTCTGCAACTTGTGTGACCAAATAGAGTGTTCCAACACATCTAAATATGTATTTTTTACACTAGGAATAGTCCTCTTTCACACCCAAACATGCAGAATTGCTCCAAGCTACGTTCAATCGGCTCGATCCCTTAAGGGTCCAAAGTGTAAAAGGGAAGCAATCTTTGATGGGCTATTACTTGAAAATCATGATGCTTACAAAATCTTTGTTTGAGCCTACGAGATTGCATTGGGCCCCTCTACAATAACCTCTCTCATTTATTTTTATCTTAGAGTCATTTTCCCATGGTGTCCAATTTTCACTTGATGGAAAAATTGTCAAATGCAAGCAGTGTAAAGTTGCAAAGTGGTGCAACTTTCGTTTTGTAATTCATTGCACGACTTGTATGGCTTGATGGTGACTCCAAATTGATTTGAATTGTTGTTTTAGTGTCCTATCTATCATTTTGACTAATTTTGAGGTGTTCCCATTGGGGTTGTAGAATCTTATTGAGTTTTCCTTGTAGGCGGGTCTGAAACTCCAATTTTAAGGTTTTGAAGACATAAAAATGTGATTATGGTCCATTCCACTGACTGTAACTCCTATAGTTGAGTGGAATGGGCCCAATATGGTAGGATTTAGTTGATTGGATGGTTTTGGGATTAGGATTGGTCATTTGGGGGTTTGGGAATGATGCCCTAGTTGTCAAATTTGAATGTTTTAGTGAAATTTGATGGTTAAAAGTGGGTAGGTGAGGAAAAATCTCGGGGAAGAAATTTTTGGTGATAGATTAAGCATGTGCATGAAATTTTAAGCACACTTGATGCATTGGTGAAGTGTAAATAAGTTGGGAAGTGGGATTTTCAGTAAACCCTTTGTAACTTGCTAAAAATGAGGGTTTTGTATAAAGAGGACTTAGTGAGTGGTTCATTGGCTAAAAGTTGTAGATTTGGTGGTTTTATAGACTGGAAAATGACTTTCCATAGGTATTTTGGGTTGGAAGATTGTATAGAGGAGAGTTTCTTTGTAAATTAGGACTATTTGGCTTAAGGGGGCAACGTAGAAGCATCAGTTTGAGGGATTTGTTCCATAAGAGTTATATGAGATTTTTAGATATGTTTTGGTATGCCTTAAAGGGTGTTTGAGTATATAATTGGTTAATGGGTTTGAGAGTGGAGTTGTGAGATAGGTCCAAGAAACTAGGTCTACAGACCTACAAGGCAAATAATGAAGTTGTGAAGGGAATCACCCTAGTTAGGGTTTTGGAGATTGAAGGCTTGTTGAAATCAGTTAAATTTGTGATTGGTAATTGAAGGCCTCCTTGCTCTGCATCACTTCTCTCCTGTTGGAATTTTGGGTGGATTATTACTTTCAAAGTATTGTGAATGCTTTGCTTATTTTCAAGTTGGCAGTTGCCATTCTAGAAGGCTCATCTCTTGATATATTTTATACTCATTCTTAATAAATTATCAAGTTAATAACTAGTGCATTTATTTACAGTTAATATTTTCTTTTCAATTTGTGCAATTTTGAAATTTGTAACTTTACTAGTATTCCTAGAAATATTGAAGTTGTTTAGCATCGACTAATAAAGTTGTTTAGCATCAATCAATTATTATTCAAGACAAACCATGAAGGAAAAAAATGATCAATGCAAGGGCTGACCAATTAATAAGTATACATGTAAATAAGTCAAGCATGTACATGTGAATAAGGGAAGCTCAAGTACTCAAAAACACATAAACCTTTAAGTATACACACAAATACATAGTATATGAAAATTAAAAAAAAGTATATGCATGAATACAAGGTATACGCATGAAAACACGTAAGTTACAAAGTATACATTGGAATACATGTAAGTCAAAAAGTATACATGTAAGTTGTAAAGTATACACTTGAATACACGTAACTCATATCTATTGAACCATGGATTTATAATGCAAATATGGACACCATCGATAAGAAAAATATTTGTATTAACCAAATATCCATGTAGGCATACATCAATATATGTCATATAGGCATAAGTATAAAATATAGGTGCAAAATAGACATATAGGCTTACGAGAAAGCCATATAGGCATACAATGTCAAATATATCCAATACAAAATATTTACAAAAATTCCATATAGGAATACAACAAAGGGCTCTGGAATCATAAGTCATCGCTCTCCATCCCCTTGAAATACACTCTTGTCACTTTCTTGTCGATCAGATGGCAATACATCTGTCACTCATTTATGCTATGATTGAGGAGTGCTCCTAGTGCTCCTCCTAGGGTTTAGTTCTTGGTCGAGGAGTTTTCTTAGCTTAATACTTTGTAAAACTTTAATATTGCTGATCTAAATATGCTTTTCCTTTGTTATAGATTCTTTGTGGGTGATTATCTGATTAATCCATTTTACTGTTTGTAGAATGTAGACATAAGTTGATAGAAGATGTAAACAAGATATTAGAAAGATTACACAAGCATATACCGTGGAGAAACCCTTTTGGGAAAAAAATCCAACAAGAATTAATTTATTATTCAATCTCTGAAGTAGTTTACAATAGATCTAATTTTTGCTTGAGAATGCTTCTTTTTACTTCACCAAAACTTCTTCACAACTTGCAATAAAACTGATAATAACCCTCTCCAAATTTCTTGAGATAAATAGGTTTTGATCATCTTTGTAAACTCTATTTGAGTTACAATTACAATGCTCAAGCCCTATCCCTAAAAGGTACACCTATCTCTAGAAAGTAAAGTTATGTTGTGAAGAACAATGTCAAATCCTCATCTTCATGCATTTGGGCATCCCAAACTAAAGTGCCAACTCAACCTTTATTTTGCAAATATCTTCAAGGCTTCATCCTCAAAGTAGGCGCCCAAAAGAGGGCCCACTTAACTCAACCTTCTAAAATATCTCAACAGGCAAAGGAGTTAATTTGAAGAAGCCAACTTGGGTGCCCAAGTGGGGTCCAAGTCATTTCTTGTTAACTAAAACATTTCTCAACACCATTCATGCAAGAATGGTCATCCCCTGTTAACTGAAGGTAGTCCATATTATTTGTCATGCAACTCAAGTCATTAGCCATGCATTCCAAATTAATTGAAGTCAACTAGCATTCAACTAAAACTAACTGAAGATAATTGAACCATAACTGAACTGAACTGAACTGAACTAAATTGAATTGAACTGAACTAAACTAATCTGAATTGAATTGAACTGAACTTCATGCATGCAAACATCAAACCCTAACTCCTAGGATCTTTACATGCATTCATAAGTGTTATCTCTTACTCTGCATAGTTAACTGAACTCAAGGTGAGTGTCACCTACCATGTGGGCACCCCACGTGCTCGTATTATTTAGGAACTCAAAATGGACACCCTCACATGCTCCTAAAATTTATAATTAATAAAAATGTCAATTAACATGATTATTTCATCAAATATTATTCTCTTCCTAATCCTAGTGTTGTTGAACACATTCCAAGGACTTAGGAGATACATGAAATAAATAATGTTTAGGATTGCAATTAAATGGAATCCTATTTCCAACATTCTCCCACTTGACATTATACATTGAAATTATTCTAAACAAGGAATAATAATATTAAATCAAGTACAAGACTCAAGTCCAATGGCCTTCCTGCACCATGAGAACTTATTTGTAGGAACTGGCTTCGTAAGATAATCTGCAACATTAATCAAAGTGTCAACTTTTTCAATTAATACTTTTCCACTTTCAACCATTTCTTGCACAAATTGATACTGAATATCTACATGTTTATTACGAGCATGATACATAGGATTTTTGGCTAAACAAATAGCACTCTGACTATCACATTCAAGCCCAACTTGCTTTCAATTAAAACCAATACCTTTCCCAAGTCTTTTTAACCAAACTACCTCTTTAGAGGCATGTGTGGCAGCCATGTACTCTACTTTTGTGGTGGACAAAGCAACCATGGGCTGCCTTTTACTCATCCAACTAACTGCAACTCCAAAAAAATTTTACACATAACCACTTGTCGGCCTCCAATTGTCCAGATCTCCTGCCCAATCTGAATCAACAAAACCTTGTATGTCTAATGATCTATGCATAATATCAATGTCATTAGAACCATGATAAACTAAACAGTAAGCAAAAGTCCCTCGTAAATATCTAAACACCCTCTTAGCATAAGTCCAATGTTCTTTACTAGGGTTAGACATAAACCTACTAAGAACTCCCACTGCTTGGGCTATATTTGGTCTCATACAAACCATTGCATATATTAAACTACCAATTGCACTAGCATACAAAATTTCAGAAATTTCCTTATAATCAAAATCAAATTTAGGACTCATGTCTAAACTTAACTTCGTGCCAACTGGTAAAGGAATATTAACTGGTTTACTGTCCTGCATGTTAAACTATTTCAAAATAGTATCAACATAATTGCTTTGACTTAAGCAAAGCTTTTTGTTACCTCTATCTCTGCTGATCTCCATACCAAGGATATATTTTGTAGCCCCAAGATCTTTCATCTCAAATGTGCTCGAGAGTTTTGCTTTCAATTCTTTGATCATTACCTTGCTTTTGCCAATAAATAACATGTCATCAACATACAAGATAATAATTAAAAGCCGATCATCAATTACTTTTATGTAAACACAATGATCTTCCTCACTCCTAACATAACCAATTTTCAATGTGAAAGCATCAAACTTCTGGTACCATATTCTAGGTGTCTGTTTCAATCCATATAAAGATATCTTTAACCTGTAAATCAATTCTTCTTTTCCTTTTACAACAAAACCATCAGGTTGCTTCATATAAATCTCCTCATCAAGATTCCCATGCAAAAATGCAATTTTCACATCCATTTGCTCAATTTCTAAATTTTAAGCAGCAACAATTGAAAAAAAGAATCTAATAGAAGTAAGTTTAGCAATGGGAGAGAAGATTTCATTAAAGTCAACTCCCTCTCTCTGGGAGTAGCCCTTGGCTACTAATCTAGCCTTGTACCTTTCAAGATTACCATATGCTCCAATCTTCTTTTTAAAGATCCATTTACAACCAATGGCCTTTCTTCCTTTGGGAAAACTCTCAAGATCCCATGTGTCACAAGTTTCTAAGGATTCCATTTCCTCATGCATAGCTTGTGACCAAAGATTGTGTTCGTCTGAAGACAAAGCTTCCCTATAAGAACTGGGTTCATCATTAGTACTCATTAAAGGAAAAATACAACATACATTAGGTGGGCTATACCTATCAATGAGATTTTGTTGTCTTGTGGATCTTCTCAAAGGGGGTTCTACTTGTTCCTCAATATGCTCATCTTGAGCATCTATTTCAGAAGAACTCTCTGAACTCTCCTCTTTCAATCCATCCAATTATTCTTCAACATGTGCATTTTGTTTCTTTTGATTATTAATATCAAAATGCACTGTTCGAGAAGTATCCTTCTCCTTTGGTTGTTCTTCTCTTGAATAAGCTCTAAATTCCTTGAAAATCACAATACTTAAATATGCGACACGAGGCTTACTTCCTAACCACATTTCATAAGGAGTTTTATCTTCAATAGATGAACTAGGGGATCTATTGATTAGATAATAAGAAGTACATACCACCTCAGCCCATAGGGACCGATCTAGCTTAGCAGTACTTAACATACTCGTAGCTATTTTCATTAAGGTTTGGTTCATCCTTTTTGCTACTCCATTTTTTTGAGGTGTATATGGAGTAGTTTTCTATCTCACTATTCCTACATGCTTACAATAGTCATCAAATTCCCTAGAACAATAATCACCACCATTATCTGATCTCGACACTTTTATCTTATGATCTGATTGTTTCTCAACCAAAGCCTTAAATTCCTTAAACTTATTAAACACATCAGATTTGTTATGCATAAAATATATCCAAGTGTATCTTGAGACATCATCAATAAATGTGACATAGTATCTAGATTTTCCAATAGAGTCAATATCCACAGGGCCCATTACATCTATGTGAATAATCTCTAATAATCTCTTAGCTTTATTTGTACCACTAGGAAATTTAGGTCTAGATTGCTTTCCAAACACATAGTGCTCACAAAAGTCATTTTTTCCAATATTATGATTAGGATTACTGTCAACCAAATTTTTATTAAGAATGGTCCTAAGACCTTTTCACCTATATAGCCCAATCTATGGTGCCATAACATACATGTATTTTCAGCTTCAGTTACATTGGATAAAATATTTACATTGGAGGTATTCAACTTAAACAAAGTCCCAATCCG
Organism: Sequoiadendron giganteum; assembly: GCA_007115665.2. Classification (NCBI taxonomy): domain Eukaryota; kingdom Viridiplantae; phylum Streptophyta; class Pinopsida; order Cupressales; family Cupressaceae; genus Sequoiadendron; species Sequoiadendron giganteum. The sequence continues at coordinate 370,801,854 of CM021108.1, read as the reverse complement.
AGATCCTTTAGCAACCACCATATTCCCTTTCACCAATCTGCAACCACCTTTATCAAATGTCACATGCATTCCATAATCATTCAACTTAGAGATAGAAAGAAGATTTCGAGCAAGTCCTGGAATATGTAAAGCATCATTAAGGGTCTTAACCCTACCATCACTGAAACACAATTTTACCTCTCCTTTGCCAACAACCTTTGTTGTGTTGTTGTCTCCAAAGAAGACATCCCCTCCATCATATGCAGTATAATTAGTGAACCACTCCTTTCTAGGAGTCATATGATAGGAGCAACCTGAATCAACAAGCCAAGAGTTATCAACAATAGTTTTAGAAGAAATGAATAATGCATCATTATTGTCATCGGTGGACTTGTTTGTAGAGGCATCAAAACCATTTTTCTTTCTCTTACAATCCTTTTTAGTATGTCCAGGTTTTCCATAATTCCACCGCTTTACCTTACTCTTACCAGAAGTTTTTGACCGTTCTTTGGACTTACCCTTTCCTTTCTTGTCTGCCTTAGATTCCTTCTCTTTAGGCCTACCTCTTACAAACAAGGCATCTTGGGAGCCAGTTTTAGACTTCCTCCTCATCTCCTCTGATAGGAGAGTAGAAATGATATTGTCCATCTTTGGATTTGCACCATTACCACTGATTGCAACAAGTAGATTTTCCTAAGAATCTGGTAAAGAGCAAAGTAATAAAATGCATTTATCATCATCTTCTAGCTTTACATCTACAGATGCTAACTGAATGAGAATCAAATTAAAAGAATTTAAATGTTGTGCTACAAAATCACCATCTTTCATTTTTAATGAATACAACTGCCTTTTCAGATACAACTTATTGGTGAGACTTTTAGTTTGATAAATATCCCCTATTCTCTTCTATAATTTATATGCAGTATTTTCTTCTAAAACATTCAAGAGAACAACATCAACAAGACAAAATCTAATTTCTCCTCTTGCCTTCTTATCTAACTTAGCCCAATCCTCATCTAAAATAGTTGTATGTGTCTTTGTCTGATTATTAACAGCTAACCAATGATCTCTTTCTTCAAGAAGATCTTCCATTTTTAATTTCCACATTTCATAGTTAGATCCATTGAACCTTTCAATATCTATGCGAGAATTCATTGTAACAAAACTTATTTCCAAAATCAAAAAATAACCAAAATAATAAAAGCTCCCACTAAGCCAATAAATCCTTCAATATTTAAGAGAAAGGCATCCCAATACTCTACCCAACCTTAGCTATGATAAAAAATGTTGAAAATTGAGGATTTTTCTTAGCTTAATACTTTGTAAAACTTTAATATTGCTGATATAAATATGCTTTTCCTTTGTTACAGATTCTTTGTGGGTGATTATCCGATTAGTCCATTTTACTATTTGTAGAATGTAGACAAAAGTTGATAGAAGAAGTTGACATGATATTAGAAAGATTACACAAGCATATACCATGGAGAAACCCTTTTGGGAAAAAACTCTAGATCCAATTCTTTCTTGAGAATGCTTCTATTGCCTTTACCAAATTTTTTTCACAACCTGCAATAAAATGGATAATAACTCTCTTCAACTTGCTTGAGATAAATAGGCTTTGATCAACTTTGTAAACTCTAATTGAGCTATAATTACAATTCTCAATCCCTATCCCTAAAAGGTATTCCTATCTCTTGCAAGTAAAGTTATGCCATGAAGAAAAATGTCAAATCCTCATCTTCATGCATTTGGGTGTCCCAAACTAAAGTGCCAACTCAACCTTTATACTGTAAATATCTTCAAGGCTTCATCCTCAAAGTAGGCACCCAAAAGAGGGCCCACTTAACTTAGCCTTCTGAAATATCTCAACATGCAAAGGAGTTAATTCCAAGAAGCCAACTTGGCCGCCCAAGTTGGGTCCAAGTCATTTCTTGTTAACTGAAACATTTCTCAACACCATTCATGCAAGAATGGTCATCCCCTATTAACTGAAGGTAGTCCCTATTATCTTTCATGAAACTCAAGTCATTAGCCATGCATTCCAAATTAATTGAAGTCAACTAGCATTCAACGAAAACTAACTGAAGATAACTGAACCATAACTGAACTAAACTGAACTGAACTGAATTGAACTGAATTGAATTGAATTGAATTGAACTGAATTGAACTGAACTAAACTAAACTAAACTGTTTTTGAATTGAATTGAACTAAACTGGTCTGAACTGAACTGAACTGAACTTCATGTATGCAAACATCAAACCCTAACTCCTAGGATCTTTACATGCATTCATAAGTGTTATCTCTTACTTTGAATAGTTAACTGAACTCAAGGTGAGTGTCACCTACCATGTGGGTGCCCCATGTGCCCCTATTATTTAGGAAGTCAAAATGGATGCCCTCACATGCTCCTAACATTTAGAATTAATTATAAATGTCAATTAACATGATTATTTCATCAAATATTATTCTCTTCCTAATCCTAGTGTTGTTGAACACATTCCAAGGACTTAGGAGATACATGAAATAAATAATGTTTAGGATTGCAATTAAATGGCATCCTATTTCCAACACAAGTTTTATCTATCACAATAAGAAGTAAAGACATTAATATATAGAAATTACATTAAAAAAATGATATATTTAACAAAATAATCACCTACCACCATCTGATGATCACTCTCCATAAGGGAAATATTCAAATGCCCATGTTGAGGCATGCTAAAGCCCTATATAAACCATCCAAATAGAAATTAAACTACGAATCAATTATGGTTTGATTTTTCACTAACTAACATCTATGATGCAACATATGTAAATTGAAATTTAGTAATTTTCCTCATACCTCCCATGTCAGAGCCATCAAGCATTCTATAGCAAATGAAACATCGATCTCCATTTCCCTCTTAAAATTCAGAGGTGTTTCCATTTGCAACGATTGAAAATAAAACAACAAGTTATTCAATCACAAAAACTACAATAGCGATCCATGTCATGACTTATAATGTATGAGATAATGAACAAAATTTTGAGTACTTATTAAACTATATATTTATGGATATCATGCTTACTATTTTCCCTATGCATATCTTGTTCGAAAGCACATTTTTTTAGGCTTTTACCCATAGCAGCAAACTGGTGAACCATTTGATAAAATGATTTCATAGAAATGTACAATAACTATGGTGGCATAGAGAAGGCAGTGAACTATTTGAAAAAATGCCTCAAAGAAATGAGGTCTTATGGTGATGGAATGCCATTACAAACAAATCCACGTCATGGCATTCCATCACCATAAGACCACATTTCTTTCAGGTATTTTTTCAAATAGTTCATTGCCTTCTCTATGGTATTTTTGCTTACTATTATGCTTTGATAGAAATTTTCCCAACCATCCATAGTTTGTTGGAAAGCACATATTTTAGGCTTTTAGCCATAGCAGCAAGGAAGTGAGTAGTTTGATAAAATTCTTTGGTACACACGTATGGAAAATGTGGTATCATAGAAAAGGTGGTGAGCTCTTTGAAGAAATGCCTCAAAGAAATTTGGTCTCATGGTGATGGAATGACATTCCATCACCATGAGACTGCATTTCTTCGAGGCATTTTTTCAAACTACTCATTTCCTTTTCTATGCTATTGCTTACTATTATGCTTTGATAGATTTTTTCCAAGCATCTGTAGTTTTTTGGAAAGCAAATTTTTTAAGCTTTTAGCCATAGCAGCAAGGAAATAAACTATTTGATAAAATTATTTGGTAGACATGTATGGAACATATGGTAGCATAGAAAAGGCAGTGAGTTGTTTGAAAAAGTGCCTCAAAGAACTCATTGCCTTGTATATGTTATTGCTTACTATTATTATTTCATATATTCCTTCTAGGCATCCATAGCATAGACAAGGTAGTGAACTATTTGAAAAGATGCCTCAATAAAAGGTGGTCTCATGGAATGCCATGAAAAGAAAATGCAATTGGAAGATGCTCCTACTTATTACTTATGCTATGCGAAGTAATTGAATCATTGCTTATGTTGAGGAACAAAATCCTTCAAAACTTTTAAAAAAACTTGGCCACAAATTGGCTACCCATTTTGCTACACTTACCCTGCAATCGTGTCATACTTACCATGAAAATTATGCACTTCCTGAAGGAGCCACATAAAATGATTGAAAAATATATCTAAACCCTCCTTCGCCAAGATAGAAGCCTGATTAATATCCAATGATTCCTAGTTCAAATCCATCCCCCGTTGAGATCCTGCAAGGAGATCTTCACCCATATTACTACTAGGGGGAACAAATTGCTCTTTACCTTTGCTCATGGAGATTGAAATAGTAGGGGATGTATCCAGATCAATAAAATTATTAGAACCATTAGCCTTCCTCACTTCAGGGGCCTTCTTAGCCTGACCACTTGCCTTTACTCCTTTTGCAACATCCAGAAAAGGCTCCTCAACACCTTGGAAAACAACATCCCTCACACTAGCAGACCCATATCTTGCACTCTTTCTCCCACTAGAAATATTACCATCCTTATTTCTCTCCTCTACACCACCAAAGATTTTACATTTCACACCCGAAGTGGAGGGTACAAACTTCATCTTAGAAACCCAACCACCTTCCCCAGCCTTTGAAGAACTTTTACTCTTAGCCATAGCTGAGGGGAGTTTGTTTAACTCCAAATCAGTATGATAGCCATCAAACCAGGCAGACGAGTCCTCATTATCACTAGACTCTAACTCACCTTCAACTTCCTCGACCTCAACAAAATCCTCACTAGTGTCATAGTTTCAATCCTTGGAATTAGGAGATCTACTAGGAATAGGGGTTTCAATGACATATCTAGAATTAATATGTTCCATAGTTAAAAGCATCAACCCTTTGTGTAAAATGGGTTATTGGAATTCTTTCTAAATTCCAAAATACCATTCTCTAAAGATAAGAGCAGATAGAATGAGAAGGAAACTGGCTTACCATGGTGGAAATGGTTCAATAACATGAAGTGATGCCCATAAATGGCAGATAATCTACCATCTAGAGTATAGTAGTGCATGAGATCCATTTCCACATCTCCCAGATGGGTTTAACGAAGGTCCTGTCATAGTCCCACACAATAGTCACACATTTTTGACCTTCTCCTTATCTTGCAGAAAATTCATCCTCATTGATGCATACATTGCCTTTTCCCTATAGAAATTCCTACCCTGCGTAGAAAGACCATTGAATTCTACAATGAAGTCCTCAGTAACAATGACATCAACACAAAAAATGCTTAGGACATAGCTGTGTCAAGCATTCACAAACTCTTACAAAATATTAGAATCAAAGTAATGGAGTTTTTCCATAAAAAGGGGTGACCCCCTTTCTCAAGAATCTTCTAGAACTCACCATTGGCCTTTCTCTCATCAAATAAAACAAGCTTAGTTCTACACCTCTCACCTCCCATACTTGAAAGCATAGACAAGCGTAGAGAACTGTTAAAGGATAACCCATAAAAATGAGGAATAGAAAACACAAGGAGGAAAATAGCACCTAAAAATCATGTAGCACTCAAATTATAGTTATAGGTCTTCGTTAAGGTCGAATCCCTCATGAGATCAAAAATCACATACCCATGATTATCAAGATAGATTAAGCTCCTCATAATTCTAATCAACATAAGAAGGAAATTATGAAGTCACATGCCAAGGATATTACATCCTAATCCGACCCCCTTCATAAGGCACATGTGAAAAATTCTCATTTTTAAGCAATGATATGAGATCAACAGGAAAGTGGTCATTAGAGTTCCAAGACCTAGTCGAAGGAATCCTCAAGTTTTCCAATAAATCAACATCATTGGCCTCATGATACACATGGGAAATGTAAAATTCTTTGAACTAATTTAAAATTGCAATAGAGTCTTCAATGAGAGGTTCAGTTGTCAAGGAGGGAGAGTTAACCCTTTTCAAGTAGTTAATGATATTCAAAGAGTCCCCTTCCAACCATACTTTAGTCACACCCTTCTCCTTGGCCATTTTTAGCCCATGATAGGTGGTAGCAGCTTCTGCAAAGTGGTTTCTTTGAATTCCCAAAGGGAGTGCCACTACAAAAACCAGCCTACCATTCTGATCATGCAACACTCCCCCACAACCAAAAAGTCATAGATTACCTTTAGCAAAAACATAAAAGTTAATTTTATAACAACCATGAGGAGGGAATACGAAACCACACCCTTACGAGAAGGCTTAACCTTTTTGAGCTTCCACTAATCAACCACCCATAAGTCAATAAAAAATTGGAACCTTCTCGAGAATATTAGAATCTACCACTTCCAACATGAAATGATCCTTGATCACCGTAGAAATCTTAAAATATGGCCTATAATGGTAGATAGTATTATTCTGAAAAATCTGATTGTTCCTCTCCTTCCAAAGACCCTAAGCCACATGCAGTAAAATTAGGGACCAAAGAAAACACAAAGAGGGGTTGGAAGAAGGAGAAGTCCATTGGAACCAAAGATCCACCACAAAGGAAGAAAAAACCCACTCCAACTTCCAGAGCTAAAGAACATGAGCCAAAACCTCCTTAGCAAACCTGCAACCAATAATCAAATGGAAGGAGTCCTCAACATCCTCCTCACATCGATAACATCTATTAGGCATAAAGAAACTCCTTTTCCAAAGGTTGTTAATAGTCAAGATTTTGTCCTGACATAACAACTAGAAAAACATGTTGACCTTAGGGATCAAAGTCAAATACCACAGCAATGCCCAAGGAGGATGAGGGCCCACAAAATTATTCTGAAAATGAAAGGTTGAGGCCACCAAAAAATGACCTTGAGGAGCCAACTACCACACCACCTTATCAACTAGGGGAACAATCAAGATATGAATCAAAGATAAAAACTGATAAAGTATTTCCAATTCCCCAAACTCCTCATGAATCCTCTTCCATGATCCATCAACCATGCAATCAATAAAAAACACACCAAAAGAGAAAACAAAAAGATCCTAAAGTTGAGCTGCCCATTCCTCATCTTTGAGAGGACCATGTCCAATCCACCAATCATCCTAGAAAATTATGGATTTGCCATTGCCTAGAGACCAACAAATCCCAACCAAGATGATCCTCTAACTTTAATCAAGAAGTTCCAAAACACTGACCCAAAGGGGGAGAAAAGCCATTCCACAAAAAATCCTAAACTTATCAACACCATTTAGATATTTATGGTCAAGAATTTCAGACAACTCCTTACCTCCAACAAGAAGGTTCCATAATTGTTTATCTAGAAGGGCCAAATCAAATTCCTTTATTTTCCTTAACCCGAACCCTCTTTGTTTTTTAGATCTGCACACCTCATCCCACAAGACAAGATGCAACCTATTCTTTTCCTCCACTTCAAACCATAAAAATGCTTTTGGATACTCTCAATCCTATCCTAAAATTTCTTCGAGACCTAGAAGAGACTTAAAGCATAAACATGGAGGTTCTGCAATGTGGATTTTATTAGCAAAAGCTTTCCATCTTGGCTAAGAAGAGATCCTTTCCACCCTAATAATTTAGCATTGAATTTATCAATTAGACCACACCAAAATGAATCAGGGACTGCATTTGAGAAAGTAGCAGACCAAGATAAGTTGATGGAAGCTCCCCAATAGCACACTGAAAAATACATGTAATTCTTTGTATTCTTCTTTCTGGGGTGTTCAAGAAAAAAATAGTGCTCTTAGGGAGACTCGCCAATTGACCCAAGGAAGATTCATAATTAAGGAAAACTGACTGAATGACATTGTATTTAATAATAGAGGCCTCCCTAAGAATGATCATATCATCGAAAAATTACTGGTGGGTGCAAGGCTAAGAGGAGGAGGATGAACAAAGCCCTTTAATAGCACCAATTGAGATTTACTTTTGAAGAGATCTTCCAAGAGCTTCAACGAAAATAATAAAGAGGAAGGGAGAGATGGGATCACCCTACCTCACTCCCCAAAAAATCTAGAAGAAAGAAGAGGGAGACCCATTAACCAACATTGAAAAAGAGGCCGTTGAAATGAGGCTCCCAATCAACTTCAAGAATTTATCAAAAAAGCCAAGTGTTGCTAACACTTTCAAAAGAAACTGCTAGTTCACATGATCATAGGCCTTGACTAGATCTAGTTTCAATAGGAACTGCACATTCTTGTTCACCATCAATGAATATATACTTTCATGAATAGTGATAATGGGGTCAAGAATCTATCTTCCAGAGACAAAGCCACATTGCTGCTGAGAAATAATTAGAGGAAGAACATGCTGCAACCTCATTATCAACACTTTGGAAAAGATTTTATAAATGGAATCACATAAGCTAATAAGATGAAACTCATTAAAATTTGACACCCCCAATTTCTTTGGAACAAGAAAAATAAAAGTGTAGTTTAATTTTTTTAGCAAGTTTTGACTACCAAAGAATTCCTTGGTGGCCTTCACAACATCTTTGGAAATAATAGCCCAATTTTTTTGAAATAAAAACATTGGGAAACCATCAGGTTCAAGAGCTTTATTCCCTTCAAAAGAGAAAACAAACTACTTAATCTCTTTCGTAGAAGGAATACCACACAACATATTATTCAGTTCCTTAATGATAATATTAGGAATAACATCAAGGAACTCATATTGAAAATTAGAATCCAGGCCAAGATTATCATAAAGGAAAAAAAAAAAAAAGGAGGAAGCTTGTCTAATATCAACATCATTATGCAAAAGCTGACCATTATGGAAGATACTCACAATCCGATTAGAGGCCTGATGTTTCATAGTTGTGAGATGAAAAAAATTTATGTTCCTATTCCCACATTTCAACCAAATGGCACGAGATATCTGCTTCTAGAATTATTCCTCCCTAGCAACAATATTATACAGATGAGATAAGAGAAAACTCTCCTCATATGCCACATTAGCACTATAGCCAAAAATATGAATAGACTATTGAAGCAAATCCAATTCCTCCTTGATACGAGTTTTCTCTTGGGAGATATGCCCAAAAGAAGACTTATTCCAGATCTTGATGTTAAACTTCATTGACACAAGTTTCTTAGCAACTCTATACATCACCAAGCCATAAATGAGAATATTCCACTATGAAGACAATTTATCCTTAAAATCCGAATGAGAAACCCACATCTTCTTAAAGCGAAAAGGAAAGAATCTTCTCCTACCAACCAAATCTGTCGAAAAAGAGATCAGGAAATGATCCAAACCCAACCTAGCAAGAGCTGAAAGGGAACAATAATAGGCAAGCAACCAATTAAAAGAAAGGATAGCCTAATCTAGCTCAACTTGGATAAGGGCATCTTCAACTCTTCGATTCGACCAAGTGTAAGAAGCCCCGCAAAATCAACCATAAAGAGAATTATCATTAATGAAAGTCAAGTCATATCTACTATCATTGACAACCTAAGAGCCCCCTTTATTTTCTAAATTTTTTAGAGGTGTGTTGAAGTCACCCATAACCAACCATTGATTAGTAAAATCGACAAATTTGAAGGAATTCAAATTCCCCCAGAACCTCTTTCGAGCACATCTAGAATTAGGGGTGTAAACATTGGAGTTGATCCAAGAGAAGTTATCCCTAATATGCTAAAATGAGGTAGCAATATGGTTTGGTTCCTTGAACACAACCAACCCCATCACCACCTTAGGATTCCAAAAAGTAGCGAAACCCCTAGAGGCTCCATTAACATCAAAACCATGAAACCCACAATCTTTGAAGAATCTATTCTTAATTATATCCAACTTATCCATAGAAATTTTAGTCTCCTACACTAGGATGATATCCAGTCTATGATCTCTTACCAGATTGGCAAGAAGATCCTACTTATGAGGGTTATTCAACCCTCGAATATTCTATGATAGAATCTTCATCAAGATTTCTAAGGTGTGCTTTTCAAGCACATCTCAAACAAGTTTTTTGGGAACCTTCAACAATATCCAACTTGCTTTCCTTTTCCCTATGTTTTTGTAATGTGGGTCTACCTCTACCCCTTGGTTTTGACCCACAATCCACTTTTTAGTGATTTCTCATTGAGACACCAAAGGGGGAAACATGTTTTTTCCTATTCCTGGTCTTAACCAGAGAAAAGGGAGGCTCCTTTCCATCTCTAGAATCAACTTGAGAGCTCAGGGAGCTTCACAAATCATCTCCAATGATAGAAGAGGCAAGCACAACATTTTCAATATGAGTAGGCGAAGCATTAAGTTGATCAGTTTTCTAAAACTGTTCAAGCTCCACCACTCCCACAGTCTCTGATAACATACCTTATTTAGCCACAACGTCGTCTACAAGAACCAAATCCTTTACCATTTTTATGCACTTAATAATCTATGAATTTCATTTGTTCATTTTTTTGACCTAAAAAATATAGGCTAGTGGCATCACTAACTTGTAGCATACTATTTCACTCTTATCCTCCTAACTGTCATCACTAGCTTGTAGAATACCATATTTGTGCTCACTATTGGTCTCATGAATGTTGCTCAGGATATTGATCTTATTACTACCCTTGTCCTATGTTGACGATACTTATCATGATGACTATGTTATCGCATTCATACATTATGGTTATCGACTTTCATTTATACCTTTTAAGCGCTTGATATCATAAAGGACTGCTCTCTTCCTTTCTTGACTGTATATTGTCATATTCTATCAATTATATTCAATGGTATCTACTCCATAGAAAAGGTAATGTCCACTTATCATTTAGAAACATATGCCCTCTTTCTATCCCTTCACAAGGACTATCCTCTATGAATATGATCATTAAAAGTAAATTGTCACTCTAAACTATCCTTTAATAATAAACTATCCATGTTCCTCTTATACCATTGTACTAAATTTGTTGCTTCTCCTATGAGACTATCTTGTAGCATTGGATTTAATATGATTACCACCACATTCATGACTTCTATGCACTATTTATCTTGATGTATCTTGGTTGAAAACATATAAAGTATCTCATAAAAAAATATCTTCCACAATTATCCCTTGAAGCATTATTTGGTATTGAAATACATGTGACTGTCAGTGTACATCTTGTGACTTTACACTATCATATTCAGTCTTATGTAACTATTCTATTATAGTTATTTATTTATTCTATATCCTATATTGTTCATTTGTTGTCCTTTATTCATCATTTCTCCTTGTGATCATTACTCTTCTTATGTGAATATTACACTATCCACTACAATGAAGATATCTCACTCCATTTCTTAGCTATCTCTTCTTTGTGATTCACCCGTGAATATGAATAGAATGTTGACATTTTATGAAGATCATGGAGTTTATTTATAGATGTGAATTTTTATCAAGATCTTAGGACCACAATCCCCTCATTTCTCACTATCACTACACCATTTTGTTCTTAGTTGATAGTGCTCATTATTGCTTCTTTTCACATATCTCACTATCATGCTTTACATTATTTCCATAAATCTTATCCCTACTTCAAAAATTCTTCACACTTCACATCAACAATGGTTTATATGACTTCTTTATGTAATTATGATATTGCCCCTTGCTTGCATGATATGATTGTTGTTATTCCCTTAGTATTAGAGTACATTGGGGTATGAATAGTCATCTTGTGGCTATTTTAACTCCTAATTAAGTCATATTATCATTATTATATTTTTATTTAGGTTTTTAGGTCAGCCTAGGGCTCATATAGGGTTATCTAAGTTGGCCTAGGTGATATACTAGGCATAAATAGGTATAAATAGGAGGTTGTGAGTCTTATTTCATCATCATATGGTGAATTGTGTTTTCATTGGAGATATTTTGAGGTTCTCCCCTTTAAGTGGCTTGTTATTATCAGTTATTATCAAGTATTTGTAGCATAATTTCTATTATATTCTTTATTGTCCAAGTTATTTCATTACAAGTGGTATCAAAGCATTATCTTGGCACTGTTGCAATAAGGCATTTTTTCAATTTTGGAGGTCATTTTATAAAATGCATATCTCCCATAATTTAGTGAATTTTTGTTTGATTTTTAAAGGGTTTTGGAAGGATATATTAAAGAATATACAGCCCATATTTCATAAGAATTGGAGCTGATTTGAGTGAATTATTTTATAATTAGGGTTTTTACCCAAATTATTTGGAAAGTCCATATCTCTTAAATCGTGTAGAATTGGTTCCTAATTTTAAGTGATTTTTTGAAGATATATTATAGGAAAAGTCCCCACAAATGATAAGATATCATAAAATGCAAAAGTTTTTTAAGAAAGGAGTTGATGGATTTGTGGCGTAGTTATGTTCATTAGAAGTCTCTCAATCTAATGGTCCCACACATCCTGATTTAAAAGCAATACTTGACCATCACTCAATAGTTTTTGGAGATATTCCTAAAGGAATTCCTCCCAAGAAGGATCATGATCATTCCATACAACTATTTCTAAGGAGCCAACCTCCCAACATCAGGCCTTACTGGTACCCAGATATAGAGAAAAGTGAGATAGAAAAGATTGTTGAGGAGATGTTAGAGGTAGGAATTATCAAGCGTAGCCAAAGTGCTTACTCCTCTCCTATAGTGATGGTATAGAAGGATGAAAATGACACATGTTCCTGGACTATAGAGTGCTCAATATGTACACCATCAAAGATAAGTTTCCTATTCTAGTCATTGATGAATTACTAGATGAATTGAATGGAGCTATGTATTTTACCAAGTTAGATCTTAGATCCAATTATCACCAAATTTGAATTAAGGAAGAAGATATTTGTGAGACAACATTTAGGACTCATGAAGGTCATTATGAGTTTTTGGTGATGCCATTTGGTCTTACCAATTCTCCATCTATATTTCAAATTTTGACGAATTCCCTCTTTACAAAGTTCTTGAGGAAGTTTATATTATTATTTTTTGATGATATATTAATTTCTAGCATGACATGGGAAGAACATTTTCAACATGTAGATCAAATATTTCAAGTTCGCGAAGAGCATCAAATCTATGCTAAGTCATCCAAGTGGGCTTTTTGTCTTAATGAGGTGGAGTACTTGAGACACATAGTTTCACATGAAGGAGTAAAAGTGGATCCTAACAAAATTAAGGCTATCATAGAATGGATTTTTCCTAAAATCATTTATAAATTGAGGGGTTTCTTGGGATTGATTGGATACTATAGAAGACTTGTAAATAATTATGGTTGTATAGCACTACCCCTCACAACTTTATTGAAGAAGGATTCTTTGTATTGGAATGAATCAACTAGTTTAGCATTTGAAATGCTAAAGGAGGCTATGTGCACAACTCTAGTGCTTTCCACTCTTGATTTCACAAAGGATTTTATTGTGGAATGTGATACTTCAGGAAATGGTATAGGCACAATTCTCATGCAGGAAGGTCAACCCATTGCTTTTGAGAGTCGTTAATTAAAGGGTAAGAATCAACTCAAACCTATTTATGAGAAGCAAATTCTAGCTATTCTTCATGAAGTAAAATAATGGAGGTATTATCTAATGGGTAGACACTTCAAGGTTAAGAAAGATCGAATAGCCTAAAATATTTTTTGCAAAAAATATTATCTTGAAAGATCATAGTAGCCTAAAATATTTTTTGGAAAAAATATTATCTTTCGAAGAAAAAAAATGGGTTACTAAGATGTTGGGATATGATTTTTAGATTGTATATAAGAAAGGGAAGGAAAATGTTATGGTAGATGCACTATTGAGGAAGGATGAGAAGAGGCAGATTTATTGTGTGAACTTTCAATATTACAAGAATATTGGGTAGAAGCAAAAGAAGAGTGGAAAAATAACGCGACTACTAGTAATCTCATTCAATAGTTACAAAGTGATCCTAGTAGTTTAGATAATTTTTGTTGGAAGGGAGATAATTTGTGGTATAAAGAGAAATTGTATCTTTGCAAGAATTCCTTTCTGAAACAAAAGATTCTCACAAAGTGACATGAGTCTCCAGTGGGTGGTCATTCAAATTTTTTGAAGACATAGCATTGGGTCAAGAAAGGCTTCTTTTGGGAAGGGCTAAAAGGAGATGTTCAAAAATTTGTGGTAAAATGTTTGGTTTCTCAACAAAATAAAGGGGAGACTATTAAGATACCCAATCTTTTGAAACCCTTAGTTATTCCTAGCCAACATTGGGAAGGGGTCTCCATGGACTTCATCACAGGGCTTCCAAGATAGAATGGTAAGAATGTCATCATGGCAGTAGTGGATGACCTCACTAAATATACACATTTTATTGCATTATCACATTCTTTTACAACAAGTGTAGTGGAAAAAGAATTTTTGGATAATATTCAAAAACTACATTTTATACCTAAGGTTATTATTAGTGACTATGATCCTATCTTTACTAGTAAATTTTGGACAGATTTATTCAAATGTTTGGGTATTCAATTGGATCATAGCTCTTCATATCAGCCACAATCTGATGGGAAAACAAAGGCTATCTACATTGTTTCACTTCAGATAAATAGTCTCAATGGGTAGATTGACTACCACTAGCAGAATGGTGGTATAACACTTCCTTCCATAGTTCATCAAGGCATTGTATAGATATCATCCTTTTTCCATCAAATCATCATTGAAGGTGACACCAAGAGTTGATTTTGTGGAGGACCACATGATTCATCAAAAACAAGTACTTTAAGGACTTAAAGAGAATCTACCCATGGCACAAAACTGAATGAAGCAGTAGGTAGACCAACACCATAGTGAAAGAAGTTTTGAAGTTGGGGATTAGGTTTTCTTGAGATTGCAACCTTACAAGAAAATGTCATTGAAGCAACATTCGAAGAATAAAAATTTGTCTCCAAAATATTATGGTCCATATCAAATCATGCAGAAGATAGGTAGTGTTGCCTACAAGCTTGAATTGCCATCAAGAACAAAGATACATCCAGTTTTTCATGTTTGTTGTTTGAAGAAGGTAATTGGGAATAAGATCCCTACTTAGACAATATTATCATAGCTTGATGAAGAAGGAAGAATCATATTGGAACCATAACATATTCTTAATAAATGCACAAGGAAGCTAAGGATGAGAACACTCACTCAGTATCTCATCCAATGGAATAATTTACCAATTGAAGATGCCACATGGGAGGACGAGGAGTTCATTCAAAAGAATACAAAATTTTCTATCATTGAGGACAATTCTTATCTAAAGAGGGGGGCATGCTACGCCCTTAATATTAGAGTACATTAGGGTATGAATAGTTAGCTTGTGGTTATCTTAACTCCTAATTAAGTCATATTATCATTATTATATTGTTATTTAGTTTTTAAGGTAGGCCTAGGGCTTATATAATGTTATCTAAGTTGGCCTAGGTGATATCCTAGGCATAAATAGGTACAAATAGGAGGTTATGAGTCTTATTTCATCATCATATGGTGAATTGTGTTCTCATTGGAGATATTTGGACATTTTCCCCCTTGAAGTGGCTTGTTTTTTATTAACGATAAATAGGTTTTTAAGGGTACTTGAAACCTTCAATAAAAAGAGACAGTGGCAACAAATATAGAACAATAGGCTACCCACCTGAGAAAACCAAAAAAAAAGCTGAGTACCCAGACATCAGTGACCCATCATCATAAAACACCAAAAGACAACTAAGACAGAAACAAAAAATAAAATGACCATTAGATAAGTTCTTTGAGGATCTTTGCCGCTTCCAGATCCTTCAACACCAGCTTATCATGCATTTCCATGATATCCTCCACATCATATGTACGACCTATAATGCATTTCTTGGTTCTGCTCTGAGTACGCACGCTCGACCCAACACCCATGTCCACTTTCTGCAAGTCCTTATCAGTGCATTCCTTTCTCTCCATAGTCATCTGGTCATCAAAAAGACCTTTGCTCATCCAATCTTTTGCCTTCTCATTGAGAAAAATCAACCCTTCAGCCGAGGCCTCCAAATTTTTCTTGCTTAGATTAATAAGCATATCCACAACCTTATGCAGTAGCCTGTAATTATTTTCCAACATCGCCACCCTCGACCCATAGTCATTTTGCAACTTATCCAACTCATCCACCACACAATAGATACTAGAATTCATTGATTTTTCCATAAAAAATATGGAATCTTGCTCCTTAAGACTATGAAGTGTGTTATATTACATCTTGCAATAGTATCATGCTTGTTATGAAGGTCCTACAACTCATTAACCAACCACATCATCAAATTAAAGGAAATATCTACCCCTTCTTTCACCATACCCGATGCCTGGGTAAAGTCCATGGCCCCCCAAAACAAACCCCTACCTTGGTATGAACCAGTAGGCAACTCATCATCTTGACACATGTTAGGAATAAACTTTGACTTACCCCTACCTAAGGAATTCGAAAAATGATCAGACTCATCCACATTAACAACATTATTGTCTTTAACAACACGGGGAGTCCCACCAACATCATCAAGATCTTGGTTTATATTATCCACATCTGCCACCACATCCTCCTCCACAACTGTATCTAGAAGCTTACCCCTCAGATTCTTGGAACCCAAACCCTGGCCTTTAGCCTTCTTACCACTACAAGGCCCCTCCTCATCAACCTCCTCACATACCTCTTTCAATTTGTGCTTCACACGTGGGAGGGAAGGTTTAGCCTTAGAAGAAGAGGGCTTCTTCCCACCAGAGGAGGGCATTTAATCAAGGTTAGTATTGTACCCATCTGACCACTGCTCCGAATCTTCTTCTATTTCCATTCCTCCACTTTAAGAAACCTCTTCAATCCAACATTTCCCACTCCCTTTCCCTTTTTTGATCGAAATAGGGGAATGGGGAGCCTTAACAATACAATTAGCTTTTATAAAGTCAACAATGAGAAACATCAAACCCTCATGCAAATAAGGGTTATTGGGGTTCTTCATGAAATTTGAAATTCCTTCCTCCAAAGATTGCAACAGGTAAAATGGGAAAGATAT
This sequence comes from Sequoiadendron giganteum, assembly GCA_007115665.2. Lineage (NCBI taxonomy): Eukaryota > Viridiplantae > Streptophyta > Pinopsida > Cupressales > Cupressaceae > Sequoiadendron > Sequoiadendron giganteum. The sequence goes on along the minus strand of CM021108.1, from coordinate 370,784,952 downwards.
AAGCTTACTGTGCTGAAAATGATTCAACAAAATGAAATGGTGACCATACAACACAATATATATGCCATCCAAAGTGAAGTATCTCATCACTGTGTTGGCTTTCAGTTGTGATTATTGTTTGTCCTTGATGTCAAAATCACTTGTAGATGGTAATGATACTTTGTGGACTCATTTTGTGGACATAAGTTTCAGGATATTCATGACTATTCATTTTTAGATTGATGCTACTTCACTTTCAGTTATTCATTTTTAGATGTTTATATTTTTGTTGGACTAACAATGTTGATCATGCTACAGGATATTCAGGATGATCTTTTGCAGGATCATCTGAAGGATGCATTTTAGCTTATATTCAACAAGTTATCTGATCAAATCATCTTTGATAGGTTTAGTTTGATCAGGTGCATAAGGATTTCATATTTTTGGTCTTGATTATCACATTTTAATGGGATTGAGTGTGTTGATTTGTATATACTCCATGGATTATTGGTTTGGTATAATATTAATGTTTTTTCTGGCATATAGAATTGACATTATAATTGTGTGATTGGATATCAAAAAGAGACATCACTATGTGGGAATAGTCGACATCAAAAGGTGATTAAAGATTATTGTGGTTTGCATGTAATCTAAACCCTATCGGGTTTCTTTGGGCATATGATATTGGTGACCTTAACCTATTGGTCACTTTGCACCCTATTCACCAAGGTACTTTGTAACCTGCAAATTTGTTGAGTTTCTCTTAGTCGTCATGCTATGTTTTAGAAATTAGCTCATTGTATGAGCTTGGCCGACATATGGAGTAACTTTGAGCTTGGAAAATATTTGACTGTGGGCGGTTGGTCAAGGAAAAGACAGTGGAAGTTTCAGCTGGGCAGTTATGGCGAATCTCTTTGGTATTTGTTTGATTTCTTTATTGCATAATCAGGTATTACTTCTGTTGCTTGAAGAAAGTGAGAAAAGGTAGTTAATGTTTCTTTTTGCTTGAATCATAACTAGAAAATCTATTAGTTTTGTATTTAATAAAGGTTTTCTATGCTTAAAAAAAAAGAAAAAGAGGCTACAGGCTTTAATTGCAATGTTTATTATTTAATGGATTTTCTAGGGTTATTCTTTAAAACCCTAACTCGAGATTCTTTCTACAGTTACAAAACTGTATACTGAGTTATTACATTCAAAATTTAGTTTTCTTCTCTTTGAAGCATTATTTAAAGAGATTCTTATGAAGGGATTATGTGGGATTTGAGAAAGTAGAGGTCATTGTATTCTTGGTTTTTTGGGTTATTGAAAAGAGGAACATGTTTATGTGATATTCTTAAAAGGAAGAAAGTAAATGTGAAATCTCTAGCATAACCATACAAAGATTGTGTCGTATTGCAAATATTTTTGAGGGATTGTTTTTGAGATGATCTTGTAAAACAAAAAGAAGATGTTGTCATATTCATACAACATTCTTTATTGTGCTTATTGAAAATCATTATTGTTTTCTATTGAGATTCTAGGACTGCATTATCCTTGCACTTCTAGGGTCCTGATAGGATACTATTGTTGACATTCTTTGTAAAGGAGTTGGTGCTCCTGTAACTCATGAAGTTGGTGATTTTGGTTTCTATTTGTGGAGTTGGTGCTCCAGAACTGTGAAGAGTTGGTGCTCTATATGAATACATAAAGATTTTTCCGAGTGGTTTTTTATGCCTCGAGGGTTTTTCCACTCATGACATATTTTGTGTTATGTGACAATATTTTTGTGTAATATTTCTTATCTATTTGGTTTCACATGTTCTCTAATGCATTTAACTGTTAACAATATGCATAAACAATTTCCATTGTTCATGTCAAGTTTCATGCTTAAAAATCTGATTTAATGTAAAGCTCTGATGCACTTAAATAAGTCTCTCAAAATCATTTGTCTAATTCTTGATCTATGTTGTCCATGTTGTCATGTTATATTTTTGTGAACAACAATTTTTAATATATTTTGTCTAAATGCAAATCAAGTCTTCCATTTGTGAAAAAGTTTTCTAAATCACTAATTCACCCCCCCTCTCAGTGATTTTAGTCTTTCAACAATTGGTATCAGAGCATAGGGTCCTCATATAGGTCTAATCCACCTAGGATTGATTCTAGTTTTGGAAGTATGTCAAACATTTCACAAGCTCATGAAGGTACCTCTGTGACTAGAGCTCCACTGTTTGAGGGTATAGACTATGTGTTCTAGAAAATCAGAATGGAAACATATCTGGTTTTAATTGATCTTGATGTATGGAGCATAGTTCTAAATGGGTATATTGTTCCACCCGCAATACCCACAAATTCTGCTGAAAAAAATAAGTACGAAACTAATTCTAGAGCTAAGCATGCCATCTTGTGTGTATTAACTAAAGATGTATTTGTTAAAGTCATGCATTGCAAATCAGCTCAGGAAATCTAGGAAAAAATTGAAAACATTTATCAAGGAAATTACAAAGTTAAACAGTCAAAAATACTTACTCTCAAACATCAGTTTGAGGAAATGAGAATGAAGGATGATGAAAAGGTGGCTGAATATTTCTTGAGAATAGATGAAGTTGTTAATGCAATGAGAGGATTAGGAGAATAAGTAAAATAGTTTGATGTGGTTACAAAGGTCATTAGAACCTTACAACCTAAATATGAGTCTAAGGTTTCTGCCCTTGAAGAAAAGAAACATTTTGATCAGCTTACCTTAGATAGTCTACAAGGAATTCTTATTGCTTACGAAATGAGAACAAGCAAAAATAATCCAACAGGAAAAGAAACTGCTTTTAAAATTGAAAAAAGGGAGAATGCATAAGAAAGTGAGTTAGAATAATTTGATTCAAAAGAAACTCATTTTGTTAGAAAAATTAAAAAGGGATTAGGAAAATATATAGGAAAACTTCCCTTTAAGTGTTTGAACTGTGGAAAAATTGGACATTTTATGGCTAAGTGCCGCTATGGTGATCAAACAACAATGATGAAAAATATGAAAAACAGTCTAAGAAGAAGTCTTATAAACCTAAGAAGAATTTCAATTTCAAAAAGAAGAAGAGTCTGTTCAAAGTAAAGATGAAACAGACACTGAAACAAAAGACTCTTTAGCTGAGGAAGATGAGACTTTGTTCATGGCTGAAGTCAAACAACAAGAAGATATAAATAACAATAATCTAGAAGATGGTGAAATAGATCTTGAAGGTGAATTAAAATGTGCTTTAAGGGAAATTAAAAAAACTAAAAAAACAAGTTCTTGTTGAAGAACATAAGCCAGACCAAGCAATAGTCACTTTGAAGACTCATCTTGAAGAATCTAAGAGAGTTGAGGACTGTCTTTGAGTAGCTGTAAGTTTCAAAGATCAAGAAATTCAAAAGCTGGAACATGAAATTATTGATCTTAGAAAGAAAATTGAAAAGTATGAAAGTACCTTAAAGCTCAATGATATGGTTAGTAAGCAGAAATTGAAGAAATACAAAACTGGTATTGGATTTGAAAAAGGTGAATGTTCTATTGATACTTCAAAACCAAAAACTAATAAGAGTTTCAAATCGAAACATTTTGAATTTGATAAGAATTATGTCCATTCTTTTGAAAACAAAAGTACACAATTCATATTCAATCCTTTCTTTTATTGTTACTGCTTCTTTTGAAACAAATTTGGTCTATAAGTGAGTACCTGTAGGCTCATAAATTCTCAAATACCAAGGTTTGGACATAATTAGTACTTTGGTTTTGTTAATCAAGTTAGATGTTTTAAATGCAATATTTTGGGACATACAGTCAAACAATCCAAAGCTGATTTGCAACAAAAAACAAAAATGGTTTGGAAACCTAAGTTTGTCAAGGGTATAGAATAATCAATGCTAGTTCAAATTGAAAAATCATACTAAAAATAAGGACTTATGGGTCCTAGATAGTGGTTGTTGTAATCACATGACAGGGAACAAGGACAAATTTTTCAAGCTTGAAGATTATGTTGGTGGGTATGTGAAATTTGGTGATAACACTAGTATACAGATTAAAGGTAAAGGTTCACTTTTGCTAAATGAAGACACACCTATCTATAATGTGTATTATGTGGAAGGCCTAAAGCATAATTTACTTAGTGTTAGCCAAATATGTGATAGTGGTTATCATGTTAAGTTTACTTCACATGGATGTGAAATCAAGAACAAAACAAGGACGGTTGTTGCTGGAAGAAGAACTAAAGGTAATGTCTATAATCTTCTAGACAGCTATGGTGATGATAATAATGAGGGCATGTGTCTAATGGATCAAGTTGAAGAAAGCTAGCTATGGCATAAAAGATTAGGACATATAAATTTTGATAATCTGGTTAGAATCAACAAAAACCAAAATGTTAGAGGTCTTCCTATTCTTAATACCCCAAAAAATTCTGTGTGCAAAGAGTGTCTAAGTGGTAAAAAAACACGAGTAAGTTTTTATACAAAAGAACACTCTTCCACTAAGCCTTTGCAGCTAGTACATATAGATTTGTGTGGCCCAACAAGAACTAGATCAATAAATGGTGAAAAATACTTCATGTTGTTTGTCGATGATTATACAAGAATGGTTTGGGTTACATTTCTCAAACATAAGTCAAAAGCATTTGAAGGATTTAAGATTTTTCATAAAAAGGTTGAAAAATAATTTGATTTTAAACTTAAATGCTTGAGATCTGACAAGGGAGGTGAGTTTACCTCTCAGGAATTTATTGATTATTGTGAACAACATGGTATTAAAAGACAATATGCTGCCACTAGAACACCTAAGCAAAATAGGGTTGTTGAACACAAAAACAAAACTGTAAAGGAAATGGCAAGAACTATGTTGGATGAGGCCAAGTTACCTGATATGTATTGGATATAAGTTTTTCATACAACAATATACATTTTAAATAGAGTACAATTGAGAGTGAAATCAAAATTCACTCCTTATGAATTATGGCATGGAAATTCTGCCTCTGTAAAACATTTTAAAATCTTTGGCATCAAATGCTTTATTAAGAAAGATGATGAACATCTAGGCAACTTTCAATCAAAAAATGATGAGGGTATCTTCTTGGGATACTCAATTCATAGTAAAGCCTACAAATGTTATAATAAAAGGCTTAATAAAATTGTTGAGGAAATTAATGTGAAATTTGATGAAATACCACATTTAGAAACTCATCTTGTGTAGGTTGATGAGGAAGAAACATAAGCAGAACTTGAGATAAAATCTAAAAATATTGAAACAGAAGGCCCTAAACATGATGAAATAATAAGTTCTAAAAATATTGTGCCCAAAACTCCTTTAAAAACTATTGCTAAAAATCATCCTCAAAATCAGATTATTGGGGATAGAAATGTTGGAGTTCAAACACGAAGAAAGGCTGCTAAATTGGATGAACAAGCCCAAATGGTAGAGCATACAACCTTCTATTCAGTCACTGAATTTGAACCTAACAACTGTGATGAAGCTCTCTTGGATGAATGTTGGCTTAAGGCTATGGAAGAAGAAATTGATTCAATTGAGAAAAACCAAACTTGGGAGTTAGTTCCAAGACCTGATGACAAGAATGTCATAGGTGGAAAGTGGGTTTATAGGAATACGCTTGATGAAAATGGAAAATTTGTTCGTAATAAGGAAAATTTTGTTTATAAAGGCTATGCTCAAAAAGAAGGTATAGATTTTGGTGAAACCTTTGCACCTGTTGTTAGACTAGAATCTATTAGAATATTCTTGGCTTATTTTGTTTTTAAGAATTTCACTATTTATCAAATGGTTATCTAGATGAAGAGATCTATATGGAACAACCTGAAGGGTTTGTTTGAAAAGATAAGCCTAATCATGTTTATAGGTTGAAAAAGGCCCTCTATGGCTTAAAACAAGCACCCAGGGAATGGTATTCTAGGATGGATAATCATTTGAAATCAAATGGCTTCAGAGGAGGAGGTGTTGACAACAATATTTATGTCAAGATTAAAGGTAATGATATTCTGATTGTTGAATTCTATGTAGATGACATTATTTTTGGCTATAACAATGATTCTTTGACCAAAAAGTTCTCTCATATTATGGAATCTGAATTTGAAATGTCTATGTTGGGAAAATTGACTTTCTTTCTTGGTCGTCAAGTTACTCAACTTGAAAGTGGAATATTTCTCTCTCAAACTAAGTATGCTAGAGAGATGCTTAAGAAATTTCAAATGGATGAATGCCATCCTGTTAGCACTCTAATAGTTACAGGTTGCAAACTTACTAAGACTGATGATTCTCCCGATGCAAATCAATCTGAGTATAGATCAATGATTGGCAGTCTATTATACTTAATTGCTTCTAGACCTGACATAATGCAGGTAGTATGCATGGTTACAAGGTTTCAAGCATCACCTAAGGAATATCATGTTACTGCTGTTAAATTTCTTTTCAAATATATTCAAGGCACTCTTGATTATGGTCTTTAGTATCCTAGGAGCAATGGTTTTTCTTTAGTTGCATATACAGATGCTGACTAGGCTGGTTATTTGGATGATAGGAAAAGCACCAGTGGTGCTGCATTCTTTCTTGGTGATCGTTTAGTGGCATGGCACAACAAGAAACAAGAATCCGTTTCTCTGTCCACTGCTAAGGCAGAGTACATAGCTGCCACTTCTTGCTATACTCAATTACTGTGGATGACACAAACATTATTTTATATGGGTATTACATTTTCTAAGCCTATTTCTATTCTCTATGATGACACTAGTGCGATTAACCTTTCTAAAAATCCTGTTATGCACTCTCGCACTAAACACACTACTATCAAGTTTCACTTTTTTCAAGAAAAGGTGCTGGCTAATGAAGTATGTTTACAGTTTGTTGCTTCACAAGAGCAGGTTGCTGATATTTTTACTAAGCCTTTATCTAAAGAAATGTTTGGAAGGCTTAGATTTCGATTGGGAGTTATCTCTCAATCTTTAATTCATTGATTCCATCATTGGCTAAGGGGGATCTTGTTACAATATTTGTTCATTTACAACTCTCTTGCAATTTTGTTTGTCGCTCTATTGTTCTACTTGCAGTTGGTTCATATAGTTCTTTGCTGGCTTCTTAGTTGTTTTTCATGGCATTTCATGATCTCCTCTTCCATCCTTTGTCATTGAGGCAAAAAGGGGGAGAGACATTTGTGTTTTTCCATCAAGGCCAAAGGGGGAGTTTGCTGGATTTCAGTTGTGATTATTGTTTGTCCTTGATGTCAAAATCACTTTCCTACGGAAATGATACTTTGTTGACTCATTTTGTGGACATGAGTTTCAGGATATTCATGACTATTCATTTTGTGTTTTGCCATCAAGGCCAAAGGGGGAGTTTTCTGGCTTTCAATTGTGATTATTGTTTTTCCTTGATGTCAAAATCACTTGTAGATGGCAATGATACTTTGTGGGCTCATTTTGTGGACATGAGTTTCAAGATATTCATGACTATTCATTTTCAGATTGATGCTACTTCACTTTCAGTTATTCATTTTCAGATGTTTATGTTTTTGTTGGATTGACAATGTTGATTATGCTACAGGATATTCATGATGATCTTTTGCAAGATCATCTAAAGGATTCATTTTAGTTTATATTCAGAAGGTTATCTAATCACATCATCTTTGATAGGTTCAGTTTGATCAAGTGCATAAGGACTTCATATTTTTGGTGTTGATTATCACATTTTAATGTGATTGAGTGTATTGATTTGTATATAATCCATGGCTAATTGGTTTGGTATAATATTAATGTTTTTTCTTGCATATAGAATCAACATTATAATTGTATCATTGGATATCAAAAAGAGACATCACTATGTGGGAATAGTCGACATCAAAGGGTGATTAAAGATTATTGTGGTTTGAATGTAATCTAAACCCTATCGGGTTTCTTTGGGCATATAATATTGGTGACCTTAACCTATTGGTCACTTTTCACTCTAATTGAAATTGACTTTGAATAAAGTCACATGGCAGTGATTAAATTTTGGTAAAGGCATCGGGTTTCCTATGTTATATTTGGTGGCATGTTTAGTCATCATTTTGTCAGTGTTTTTAGTAGTGCCTATCATGATATTCATCGATAGATATTCTTTGATGGACTTCAAAATGTTTTTTTTAATCATTGTGCATACTTTGGATTTCAAGTGATTATTTTTTTCTGAAAAGTATTCGAAATAGAAAGTTGTATCTTTGGATGTTTCATTATGATGAAGTTTAGGGTTTGGAACCCTAGCTGCTAGGGTACTTTGTAATCTGCAAATTTGTTGAGTTTCTCTTAGTCGTCATGCTATGTTTTTGAAACTAGCTCATTGTATGAGCTTGGCCGACATATGGAGTAACTTTGAGCTTGGAAAAGATTTGACTATGGGCAGTTGGTCAAGGAAAAGACAATGGAAGTTTCAGCTAGGCAGTTATGGCGGATCTCTTTGGTATTTGTTTGATTTGTTTATTGCATAATTAGGTATTACTAACAATGCTTGAAAAAAGTGAGAAAAGGCAGTTAATGTTTCTTTTTGCTCGAATCATAATTGGAAAATCTTTTATTTTTGTTTTTGATAAAGGTTTTCTATGCTTAAAAAAAGAGAAAAAGAGGCTAGGGATTTGACTGTAATGTTTATTGTTTAATGGATTTTCTAGGGTTATTCTTTAAAACCCTAACTCGAGATTCTTTCTATAGTTACAAAACTGTATACTGATTTATTACATTCAAAAGTTAGTTTTCTTCTCTTCGAAGCATTATTTAAAGAGATTCTTATGAAGGGCTTCTGTGGGATTTGAGAAATTAGAGGTCATTGTATTCTTGGTTTTCTGGGTTATTGAAAAGAGGAACATGTTTATGTGATATTCTTAAAAGATAGAAAGTAAATGTGAAATCTCTGGCATAACCATACAAAGATTGTGTCGTATTGCAAATATTTTTGAGGGATTGTTTTTGAGATGATCTTGTAAAACATAAAGAAGATGTTGTCATATTCATACAACATTTTTTATTGTGCTTATTGAAAATCATTATTGTTTTCTATTGAGATTCTAGGACTACATTATCTTTGCACTTCTAGGGTCTTGCTAAGATACTATTGTTGAAATTATTTGTAAAGGAGTTGGTGCTCCTGTAACTCATGATGTTGGTGCTTCTGGTTTCTATTTGTGGAGTTGGTGCTCTATATGAATAAAGAAAGATTTTTCAGAGTGGTTTTTTATGCCCCAAGAGGGTTTTTCCACTCATGACATATTTTGTGTTATGTGACAATATTTTTGTGTAATCTTTCTTATCTGTTTGGTTTCAAATGTTCTCAAATGCATTTAACTATTAACAAAATGCATAAACAGTTTCCATTGTTCATGTCAAGTTTCATGCTTAAAAATCTGATTTAATGTAAAGCTCGTGCACTTAAATAAGTCTCTCAAAAACATTTGTCTAATTCTTGATCTATGATGTCCATGCTGTCATGTTATATTTTTGTGAACAGCAATTTTTAATATCTTTTGTCTGAATGCAAATCAAGTCTTCCATTTATGAAATTTTTTTCTAAATCACTAATTCACCCCCCCTCTTAGTGATTTCAGTCTTCCAACACATCGCCATCGCCACCTCTTGCCAAATAGGTTTGATTTTGGTCCTATTGTACCCACCACAGTCTAGTCTAACCATTTTAGCATGCTTTGTATCCCAAAGAAAATTTAGCCCAGCTGACTGCAAGAGAGTCTTGTCTCTATAAAATTTCCTCCCTTTGGAAGACATCCTAGTCACCTCAGTAATGAAGTCTTCATTGATTGTGATATCACTCCCAAAAAAATTGAGAACACACCCATGCTTGACATCCATGAAGTCTTTCAAGACACTGTATTTAAAACCATGTAAACGCTCCATAAAAGGAGTCACCCCACCCTTTTGTAGGATAGCCCAAACATCAATGTTATACTTTAGGTCACCACAAGAGAGTGGCTTTATTCTACACCTATCGCCACCCATCATTGGAAACTTTTCCAAAGTTGAGAGAAAAATGCGATAGGAGAGAAACAAAGCAACCAGAGAGAGATGAGCACCCAAAAAGCATGGGAAACTACCAAGAGTACCACACATAATAATAGAAAGGATACTTAAGCAACCCAAATTAGAATGCTCACAACTTCCAATAAAAGTCTTCTATGTGAAGAGTCTAATCAACCAATAAGGATTATCAATCTCACACAAACCAAGAGCCAAAAAGATGGTGAATTCCCACATGTTAAGATATGTCATTATGAATTAAATTAATTAACTCAAATGGCAGGACGCCATTCACCTCCCAAGACCTAGCAGACATCACCCCAAAATTAGCCACCTAATCAGTGACATGATTCACCTCTCTAAAAGCATGTGAGATGTAGATTTCATCAAAATTTTGAATCAGAGCAAGGGCATCAAAAAATAATTTCTCAATAGTCCAAGATGGTGAGGATGTCTTTCATAGAAAATTCACAATATTAAGGGAATCTCCTTCGATCCATAACTTAGATATTCCCTTATTTCTTGCCAATTTAATACTATGATAGGCTGCAGTAGCTTTGACAAAGTTGTTTGGATTCCCAAAGGGAGTGCTACAACTAAAACTAACCTACCATTGTTATCTCTTAACACCCCCCCACAACAAGTAGGACCCATATTACCTTTAGCTAAACCATCAAAGTCAATTTTATACCAACCAGGGGGAGGAGGAAACCAAACAACCCCTTCCCTATCCAAATTAGCATTCTTCAAGGGCTTAGCAATATCAAAGAAAAGTTTCCACTGGGAAGAAACTACAACGTCATAATATGAGACCTTCACAAGTCCTGGAACCTCAATTTTCTCAACCACCAACATAAAATTCTCCCTTATAAAATACACAATTTTGAAGAAAAGAGAAAGAGGGGGGAGGGAGGATTGCCTGAAAATTCTATTGTTCCTCTCCTTCAACAATCCCCACACAATATGAGGAAGCATAGGAGATCAAAGCAACATCAAGGAAGGATTAGAAGAAGTCACATACTCTTGGCACCAAAGCTCCCAAACTGAAGATGGAAAAATCCAATCCACATGCCAAAGATTAAGAAAAAGAGACCAGACTTCCCAAGAAAAACTACACCCAATAAAAAATGGGAACTATACTTTGCATCCATCATACAAAGGTAGCATGTATTGGGCATAGAAAAGCCTCTTTTCCAAAGGTTATTAATAGTTAGAATCTTATCTTGCACCGTCAACTAGAGAAAAATGTTGATTTTAGGGATCAACTTAGAAGACGAAACTAAACCCCATGGAGGTCTAGGACCCACAATAACATTGAGGGATTTGAACACAAAATCCATCTCCAAATCACCTTATCTCTTTGAGGGGAAACTAGAATATGAATTTTAGAAAGCTCACAATACAAGTGCCCTAGCTTAGGAATCACCTTGTGGATCCATCTCCATTCCTCATTCATAGTATAATCAACAACATAGAGCTTCCAAATTCCTTAATACACAAATCCCTCTAGGGAACCACCCAATCAAAATCACACAAAGGCCCATGTACAAACCACCAATCATCCCAAAAGAGGATATCTTGACCATTCCCAAACGATCAGTGGATGCCAACAGAAACAACACCTCTAGCTTTAACCAATGAATTCCAAAAAAAGAACTCGAAGGAGGAGAGAAATCATTCCTTAAGAACTCCCAAAATTTATTAACCTGAGCAAGATATTTGGAGACCAAAATCTCTAACCAATCCTTTTCACCATGGAGGAAGTTCCAAAGCTGCTTAGCCACAAGAGCCAAATTGAAGGGTTTAATCCTACGCAACCCAAAACCACCATGGCGTTTGAAACGACATACCTCCTCCCAAGAAACCAAACACAATCTTTTCTTCTCCTCCACACCCGACCAAAGAATTGTTTTTTGAATACTTTCAAACTTTTCCCAAAAATTTCCTAGGCATCTGAAAGAGGCTAAGAGTATAAATCGGGAGACTCTCCAACGCGGATTTAATCAACACCAATTTTCCAACCTGGTTGAGTAAGGCTCCTTTCCAACCCACCAACTTAGTATTGCACTTATCACTCAGACCATTCCAGAATGAGTGAAGGGCCAAGTTAGCACCAAGAGGTAGGCCGAGATAGGTATAAGGAAGAGAACCCACCGAACACTAAGAATACCAAAAATTCTATGCATCCTTATTTTTGGGGTGTTGAGGAAGAAAATCATACTCTTAGGAAGACTCACAAGCTGCCGTGACGCCACCTCATAATTCTGGAGAGTCAACTTAATTGACCTAGCTTCCACAATGGATGCCTCACCCATAATTAAAGTATCATCAACACATTTTTGATGAGAATAGGGGGTGACAAAGAAGAAGGTCTCAACCCATTAAGAGATCCGAAAGTGAGCTTCAGTTGCAATGATGTCCCCAAAGATTCAGCCAAGATAATGAAGAGGAAGGGTGAAATTGGGTCACCTTGTCTAACCCCTCTGGTGCTCTTAAAGAGATCCGATAAAGAACCATTGACCAACACATAGAATGAAGCCGTTGAAATGTGGCTCTGAATCAGCTTAATAAAATTATCAGAGAAACCAAAAGAAGAAAGGATTCTGAATAAAAATGGCCAATTAATGTGGTCATAAGCTTTAACCAAATCCAATTTTAATAAAAATCTAGATTTTTTGTTAACCATCAATGAATGAATATTTTCATGCAGAGTAATAATGTGATCAATAATTTTACTGCCCGCAACAAAGCCACTTTCCTGAGGAGAAATGATCATTGGAAGAACTCGCTGCAATCTAACTGCTAAAACCTTAGATAAAATCTTCTAAATTGAGTTACACAAGCCAATAGGTCTAAACTCATTGAAGGCCGAGGCCCCAGGAGTTTTCAGAATCAATACAAAAAAGGTAGCATTTAATTCCTTAAGAAAATTACGACTGCCAAAGAACTCTTTGGTAACATCCACCGCATCCTTAGAAACAATAGTCCAGAATTCTTGGAAGAAGAACATGGGAAAACTGTCAGTGCCAAGGGCCTTATTCCCCGAAAAAGGAGAAAACCGCATTCTCAATTTCCTCCACTGAAGGAATATTGCAGAGCATGCAATTTAGATCATCCATCATAATTTAAGGAATAACCTCCAATAGTTGATCTTGGGCTAGCAAGGAGGGGACAAAATCATTAGTCAGAATATTAGAAAATAAAGAGGTCACCACTCGCCTAATCTCTTCCTCATCTTCAATTACCCCATGATCTTGACAAATAATCTTGATACAATTGGAGGCACAATGCTTCAAAGTGGTAAGATGAAATAATTTCGTATTCCTATCACCACAATTAAGCCACACCACATGCGAGCTCTGCTTCCAGAATTCCTCCTCTCTAGCCACTATATTATGGAGATGAGACAAGAGAACCCCCTCTTCATTTTCCAGATTAGCATTATAGCCTAAATATTTTGTTGTACAATGTTGAGGTCCACCTTAATATGATATTTCTCATGGAAGATGTTGCCAAAAGATTCCTTATTCCAATTCCTCACATTGGCCTTTACAACAACCAACTTCTTGGCCACTCTGTACATAGCAGAGCCATCCACCTGAATATCCCACTAGGACAGAAGCTTGAATTTGAAGTCTAGGTGAGAAGTCCACACTTTTTCAAACATGAAGGGGAAGGAATGCATATGACCCACCACCCTAGCTGACAAAGAGATAGGAAAATGGTCAGAACCCAGCCTTGTGAGAGAAGATAGAGAGCAAGAAAAATGAGCCACCCAATCATGAGAGAGGAGAGCCTGGTCCAGCTTCACCTAGATCAAAGCATCCCCACACCTAAAATTTGACCAAGTATTCGAAGCACCACACAAGTCCATGTCAAACAATGCATTATCATTGGAAAAATACATCAAGTCAAATATGCTCTCATCGTCAACATGTGATCCACCCATCTTATCAGCATAACTCAATGGAGTATTAAATATCCCATCACCAACCAGTTTTTAGAGGGATAATTCTCTGTAAAGGAACTCAAATTCTCCCAAAAATGCTTCTGAGCACTTTTGACATTAGGAGCATAAATATTTGAAGTGTTAACACAGGAAAAATCACTCCTACTCTGATAAAAATAAGTGGCAATATGATTTGGGACCCCAAAGATAGGCTTTCCCATAACCACTCTCATATTCCAGAAAGTGGGCACACCCCCATAAGCACCATCCACATCAAAACCATGAAGGAAACAATCCTTAAAGAACCTTTTCTTAAGACACTCGAACCTTTCCACATACATTTTCATTTCTTGAATCAAGACCACATCCGGTTTATGATCCCTTACTAAGTTAGCAAGGAGATCCTATTTATGAGGGTTGTTCAACCCTAGAATATTTCATGAAAGAATCTTCATAGGAGATTTTGAGATGCTCCCTTAGGACACATCTTGAATAAAGTCTTCTAGGAACCATCAACAATATCAGCTTTTATTTCCTTCTCCCTCCTTTGAATTAGATTGGGTCTACCTCTGCCCATTTGCTCCGAACCACAGTCCACCTTTGATCTATTTTTGGTTGCAACTCCCTAAGGAGAAGGATTCTTAGTTATGTTTCTAGTCTTGACCAGGGAGAAGGGAGTTTCTTAACCTATAATGAGCCCTCTAGCTCACGAGAATTTACAAAAGAGGTGACTACCAAGTTTGAAAGCGCCCCAAGGGGAGCCTGTAAGACCATTTCCTTAACTCCCAACTCCAAGGGAGACATCATAACTGACACGGGCTCCTTAACAACCAACGAAGCAACTCCTTACCTACATCCAATGCTTCCTTAGACATAGGCTCCTTACCAACCGAAGAAGCCAACTCCTTCCCTGCATCCTCAACCTCAATGGGAACCTCCATTTCATTAGAGGGAGGATCCATCTCACCAGCTATAACTTCTCCTTCTTCTATCAGATGTTCATTCCCTGTTGGGGCCTGAAATCCCTGAGGAGAAACCATAATAGCATTATCCTTTTCCAGGAAACCCTTCTCCTTTTGAGAGATATCCAAGACCTACTCACCCGAAGCAAGCTTAGCAGCGTCAACCCCTTCCACAACACAACCATTCAACACTTTATGTTTCTCCTTCCACTCCATCAAAGGTGGAGCCTAGACAGGTTTGACCTTCGAGGGATATTTCTTGGTGCAATGGCCAACCTTTTTGCAGTGAAAACAAGCAAAGGGAATTGACTCATATTCAATCATTTGATTCTAGCCCCCTAGCTTAGAGTTAATCATCACCTTCTCAGGAAGGTCTACAGATTGATCCACAATCACACAAAGTCATGCATAAAATAACCGTTTCTAGGAAGCAGTCATTTGATCAATACAAAGAAGCTTACCAAACATGTTAGCTATGCCAACAAACACTTGTTCATCCCAAAATTACAAAGGTAGAGCAGGAAGCCTTACCCACACTGAAGCAAAGGAAAAAGAGTAGGAACTAGGATTAAAACCAACTTCTCATTTCTTAAGGACCAGAGAGGACTTACCAATCATCCATGGCCCACCAGCCAGAACACCAACCATTTCCTCATTGCAAGTGAAGGAGAAAGAGAAAAAAACTTTAGCCATAGCTACAACCTCCACCTAGCCTTTCTTACTCCACCATTTAGAAGCAATATTTTAGACCAGCTCAAAATTAGGCGGGCCCCCATGAACATTCCAACCAAAGCAAGGTCCATGGAAACCAACTAGTTCTCAATAATGCAATCAAGAACAAACATCGAGTATTCACTTGCAATCGAATTCGCTTGAAAGCTAACTGGAACCTGGGAGCTCTTCCCTTTAGGTTTAGCACCCAACAGGATAGACTAGGTTGGTCCATTTGAAAAGACCTCCGGATGCTTATGTCCTTCACCAACATCACTTTTTACAGGAATCTCTAGATGTGGGGAAGAGGATAGGCTCACATTATGAGGAGGGATGGCCCCCACACAATGTTTGGGAAGATAACCATCACTCAAACCCAAAGAGTTTGGAATAAAAGACAGAAATGAGGACCCACCATTAATGTAAACAACACCACTGCAAGTTGACAGTTCCACACCATCAGCGAAAGCATCCCCAAACCTACTGCTATTACCACCAAGGGGAGAACCAAAATTTCCCGCCTTCGTATAATTTTAAAAAAATGCCGAACCACCATAAGAGTCTCCCATCTTTTGAAAATGTTGACGAACACTGAAGTGGCTTGTTATTCTCAATTATTATCAAGGATTTTTAGCATATTTTCTATCATATTCCTCTATTGTGCAAGCTTTTTCATTACAATTTTTCCTAGGACTATCATCTTGTGACTGTCCTTTACTTTGAAATTGTCCTCATGAAACATGCAAACCCTTGACATTGAATTGATACTCATGAAGACTCTTGCTGATATGAGGATATTATGTCCATAGTCAAGAGGATATGATACTCTATCCTTTCTCCTCATTTAGATCCTAACTATCACATTGCTATGCCATATATCCTTCTATTATTACAATCGGGCTGCCTTGTCATTCATTAGACCCCTTACTATGCAAGATTACCTTATAACAATCTCTTCCTCTACCAACTTCTTCCTACCAACTTAGAGACTGCCCAATATGGCTCTTGTGCATTGTGTTTTGTCTTGCTGGTTCTCTAGGCAATATTGCTCTCTTCCATCAACCTTTTCTCTACCATGTTCTTCATGAAGGGTTTTGATCATAAAACAAGATTTGAAATAGAATTGGATGCATTAACATTCCCAAGGAACATAATGTTATGGTAACCACATATTAAACTATGAAGCAATATATTGTTCAATAAGTACTCAAAATTTTGTTGACTATGTCATACATTATAAGCCATGACTTGTATCACTCTTCTAGTTTTCATAATTGAATAATTTTATTTTATTATTTTTAGATGATGCAAGAAGATAATCCTCTCGATATTGATAGGGAAATAGAGCATGGTGTCTCTACTGCAATAGAGAGATCAATTCCTTTGACGGGGGTATGAGGTGGATTAGTAAATTTCAAATTAAATTCGTTGTTCTAACTATTTATTATTGAAAAATCAAATCATTATTGATTTGTAGTTTAATTTCCATTTTGGATGGTTGCTATAGGGCTTTGCAACGCTACAACGTGAGCATGTCATTGTTATGAATGAGGAGAGAGATCACTTGGAGGTGGCAAGTGATTATTTTGTTAAATATTTTATTTATATAATGTAATTTATACATATTAATGTCTACTTTTCATTGTAATAGGTACGAATCCATCAAGAATTAAATAGGAGGTCCAACCCTTGAGTTTGAAGTAGACCATTTCCATACGCATTTCCATCCCCCTAATGATCAAAGGTCATTCATGATATGTTTTCTTCACCTGGAGGGGAATGACTATTTATTAGTGTCCTTTGTTAGATTCCTATATGGCATTTTTTGACATATATTTTGTGTTGCATGTATGTGACATTGTATGCCTATATGACATTCTTGTAAGCCTATATAGCTATTTTGTATATAAGGTATACTTAGATCAACATTTATTGATGTACGCTTGTATTGCTATTTGGTTAAAACATATCTTTTTATTGATGGTGTCCATATTTCGCATTAGAAATCCAAGCTTCAATAGATATATATATATATATATATATATATAGATGGTTTACTTCAAATATTTACAATCCAAGCTTCAATAGATATATATATTGATGGTTTACTTCAAATATTTAAAATCCAAGTGTATTCCATTCTTCATAACTTATTTCACATTCATTTCACCCAATGTTGGTTAATTATTATCTTTCCGGCACCAGTATGTGTTTGTGGTCTTGGATGACATATTTTTGGAATATAATTATAGAATCAAGTTTTATTCAAGACAAAGTACAAACAATTTAAACTACGTTTTCAATAATTTTATTGAAGTATATTTAAGTACCCATCCTCTAGTTGGCTGATCATTAATTCAAATTTATAGATGTATTCTTCATGCCCACACTTTCCTTCATCTCAAAAAAATGTTTTCTTATATTGACCAAAATGTTTATGACTACATTGAGTTCAAGCAACAAAGGAGACTAGTTCTTTGGTGTAGATTATTCAGTCATAAGATTATAAAGACACCTATGCTGACCAAAAATCATAAAGTGGACTTATTTGTAGCCACCCCAATGTTTTCAAAGTGTCGGTTTACCCCCGAGAAATGAAGAACGTAAACAATGCCTCTCGATTTTTTTTTACTAAATGAAACAAATACTTTTGGGAACATCTGAAACATTGTTACCACAGTGGAATGACTTGGATATATGAAAATCTGAGGGAGGTTATTGTAGAGAGACCCTACATGACCTTATACCTTTAGATAAAATGTTTCTAAGAGCCATGATTTTTGAGTAACAACTCGTCAAAGTTTGTTTCCCTTTTGTACCTTGGTCTCTTAAGAGAAATCGTCAGTGCAATGTAGCCTAGAACGTTCTGACATGCTTGGGTGCAAAACAGGACCTTTCCTAGCATAAAACTACCTACCTTGATGATCTTATGGAGGCTATTTGGTGTTGCAGATTGAAGATCTTGGTTGCTCACTTAAACATGGTATCAGAGCTTTGAATCTTACAAGCCCCTTCCTTTTTTCTTAGAGAGTTTCTACCATCAAGTTTTCTATTGTGATTTGAGTTTCTTTTATAATATTGCATTCTTGTATGCTCTTCTCTTACGTTTCAATATGATCTTAAGAATTAAAAAGGGTTTGCAAAGATTTGTTAATCCTATATTGCATGTATGCTTTTTGGTGAGATATGGTGATTGCAACACTTTTGGCTATAGAGGTAGTATTTTTAGTTGTCCCATTGCATCGAGGAGGCTCAAGAAATTCAGATTTGGCTTTTGTTTCACTTAATTTGGTCACAATTTGTAACTTTGGCAAACAAGGGTTTGAAGCTTAGATTTGGTGAACAACTTTTTACATGAGCATTTTTGGCAAAAAATAGCCTTTCCATTGTGTTCGAGAGGCCGTTTGCATGAATTTTGACATAAAGTTTGGCCATATTCGATGAAAGTTGAATTTGGGGCAATTTTTTTTGCAAGGGAGGCCGTACAACCCCCCCTGTGCAGGTACATACGATATTATTAAAAAAAAATCTCTAAAAATTTTTGGGCGATCTTTTATTTTGTAAAAAAAATTCAATTTTATTTTTATTTTTATAAAGCACTTTACAACACTGCACGCCCTTTACAAAGCAGGCTGCAGACTTAAAAAGTTTGCATGACCTTGCCTAATCGTGCAACCTTTTCTTTAAGCTGCCAATGACCTTTAAGCCACCTTGGTTTGTTTAAACCGCTAGCCTTAGCAATGACCGCTAGCGGTCTATTAGTAAACTGCCTGAGAAAATTGTTAACTGCAACATTTTTTATTAGCCGGTAGACTTAACCGCACATGTGACCGGTACATAAGGGTAACCTACTAGTAGTTTTGGTCAAACTACTTATTTTTTCAACCTGCCTAGCGCTTGGTCATGTGGACGACCACCAACTAGCCCTCGAGGGATTTTTTTGCACCTGGTTAGTGCTATTTTTTCCCTCAGTGATCCTTCAAGTTGCCAAGACAACAATTTTTTTCAATTTTGCATAACTTTTTGCCACAATGTCGGATTTTCAAAAATAAGATATCATCGAAAAGTTGGTTTGATGAACTTTACAATAGTGCAGGTGATTTTTTTATTTTGTCATTTTTTTCTCATTTTTCCACCTCGAAGGTATAGGTCCATTTATTACTTGTAACTGACATAACTTTTGCATACAAAGTCAAAATTTGACATTTTTTTTTAAATTACTTAGAAATTTACAAGGAATCTATTTGTAACCTCTATTTCAGTTTTGACAAGCATTTTCCTTTTGAAAATTATAAAAATAACCGTGTCATAAATGGCTGATTTGAGCTTGTCATTTGTAAAAATTACAAAATTTCTTCATTGTAATTTGCTGGGAGTTGCAAATTGAATTTTAATACATTATGGGGGGTGAAAGGCATAATTTAAGCGCCACATTGTCTTATTTATTTTGGCGTTCTTCTATCCAACATGGGAGATCTAAGGCAAATTGAACCATTCACTCCACACAATTATCATACATGAAAGCTAAAAATGACTCAATTGTTACAATCTAAGGGTCTATGGCCAATGTTAGATGCTGAACAACCTGAATTCATAAGGGATTATGAAAAATTTATCCATAGATGTAAAATGGATGAAGCAAAAGGGCTCATTGGCTTACATGTATCTGATAACTTGTTGTTTCATATTGATAAGTGTAAAACACTTAAGAATGTTTGGGATAAACTTGAAGAATTGTATGGTAAAAGTAATTAGTTTAGAGTCTTGCAACTTCAAGTGGATCTATAATCACTCTCTCTAGATACATTTCCTTCAATTCAAGATTTTCTTGCATAATTGAAGTTGAATTTGTCACAATTAAAAGGGTGTGGGCATGATAAATCTAGTGATGAATGTATCTTCTTGATTCTATCTACTTCACTGACTCAAACTGGGCTTGTGTTGTCAATGATTGGAAGTTTACTTCTAGCTTTGTCTTTTGCCTTGGTTTTGGTCTAATTGCATGGTCATGCAAGAAGCAGATTGCTATTGCATTATCATCGATAGAGGCTGAGTATTGAGGTGTAATTCTTGCTAGTCAAGAGGTTTTGTGGCTTTGTCAATTGATGACTGAGTTTGGATTCCCTTCTACTCAACCCACTACTCTTTGGTGTGACAACCAAAGTTCCATTCATATCTCTTGTAATCTAGTGGAGCATCACCGTACTAAGCATATTGAGATCCACATGCACTTCATCAAGTAGCTCATCCAAGATGGTGTTCTCAGCTTGGAGTATTTGCCTATAGATCAACATGTTGCATAAATCTTCACTAAATCTTTGGCTTCACCTCACTATCTTCAGTTGCGATCGATGCGTGGGGTGAAGGAAGTTGTCCTTGGGGGGTCTTGATGAGTCCTCCTTCCTTCAATTTTTTTTTGTATTTTTTCTCTCTTTTGAGAGGAGTTTTCTCCCATAGGGTTTTTCTCCTTTTATCTCCTTGTGAGAGTTTTTTATTGTACATGGTTTCCTCATCAGGCCTTGTTGTTGGGACTGAACTTTTGCATATTTACATTGGTTTGTTCCTCCCTAATTTGCACTTAAGGGAGGGTGTTGGTGTGAATAAATTCTTATGCCTAGTTAATTCTTTACTAGGGACTTAGGGGACTTAGTTAACATGTTAAGTTTACTTAGGATATAAGCATCCTTCTAGAAGTTTTAGTTGTCTCATCTAGACTTTACATTATTCTAGGTAGTTGTGAGTTAGTTGTCTCATGTGATAGGATTAATACACTTGTCATGATCTTGTCCAATCCTATCTCTCACCCTTGCCTTTATAAGCAAGACATCTCTTGCATATTTTGTATAATATAGCATTACATATCTGATCATATTGTAATTCTTGTTTGGTGGAATAACATTTTCCATTGTTGCTTCTCTCTATTTCTTATAGAGGTTATTTGGTGTTGCAGATTGAAGATCTTGGTTGCTCACTTAAATATATACAATAACTAATAATAAATATTATTGTTACTAGAAGAGGCTCTACAATTAATTCACATTATCTGACTTATTTTTCTTTTTTCATAAAAATGATCCGCTATATATATTTTTGTCACAAAGACATATTTTTTTCTTATTTCTAGAGCCACATAGAAGATGAATATACAACATACTTTTTACTTCACATCCTTTTTGACTCCACAAAAAAAGTCCAAGTATGCTCACACAACATACAGTCCGTACTCATGAAAGAGGAAGAATTAGCGAATGTATTTGACAGTGATCATATCGCAGTTGTCTTATGCTCCTACAAAGCTCAGATTTGGTACATCTCCATATGAAACAATACCAATCATGGGTGAATAAACATCTTTAACAAAACACCATACATATAAGCCATTGTATATAGCACCATTTGAAGAGAGGTCTTTTGATACTGCAACAGATTATATTAACTTGTACAAAATAAAAAATAGCATCAAAAAGATATCATGACCTAAATGTAATCAAATCAACCCAAAAATATGGAACCATAAAATCTCAAATTTCTTCACTGCCAATTTACCATGACCCGAAACAAATTAACTCCCACACACCCACTCACGTCTTGTAACATATAATATATTATCTTTGAACGCATATTCAACTTGTCTTTATAAAAAATGACTCAGAAAAAGGAATGCATCATCAAAGTCATAACATGCCTTAATTCAACATCAGCGTGCATCAATTTTTTAAAGCTGTTACACTGTCATGGCCTATCGACTTCAAATATCCCTCATTTCATTAAAAAAATTGCACACCCACGAATGCAACCTAAGTCATAGAGAATGATAATGATTTTATATTTTTAAGATAATCGCGTCCTCCACACAGTATATATTGCTGAATATTTTCAAAACACATGAACATAGCATAAATGCCATGTCCTCTCATTTTTTCATTCGTATCTAAAAAATAGTAAGGCATCGATAAAGACAATGAATACAAGGCGTTTCGAAGGAAAATACTGAAAAGGAAGACACCATGATTTTGAACTTCATGAAGAATAAGCATTAGCACGATGTCGACATTTCACAATAGCCGCCCACTACAAAGAGTCTGCAGAAAAACCACAACTATCACTGCAAAAAATAAAGTCGACTCTGAAATCATCACTAGGTGAAGGAAAATTCAAACCATAAACTCCAATACACAAGTCATCGCCCAAATTAAGTGAGCCACCACACTAAATGGACAAGGCATTATAAATAATTTGACCTGACCTTGACCATTCAAAATTGACACGGCATAACATGTTGAAGATGATTCAAAAAATGTTGACACAGTGCCGACTCAAATACTTCTACTCCTTTGACATCAATGACAATATTTCAACACTATGAACCATAATTATTTTCCACTTGGCTAATTCCTAATTTTAGGATTCACTTTTTCTTTAAGTCTCAAAATCTTTAAATTTAAGTATTTTCCCTACTCATTTCCCTCACCCACCTCCCATCTATCTTCCTCCTTATGGGACCCATAATTGTAGGAATAATCATACCATCATACCCAAAAGGTATAAGGTACGTGGTAAAACCAATATCCAAACCTTGTAAGTCTTCCACCCTATTTACCTTGCTCTTTCTTCTTCTAGAATTAGGCACACCATATTATGATCTCTAACCCATTTCTCTTGAGTCATAGATTTTAGGAGCTATTGGTGATTTTTAAATCCCAATCAGATCTCACAAATAACCTATGAATTCACCATTTTCAATGGTTAGTTACTTGGAGTGATTGGCCAACGATTAGGTGAAAGTTAAAATAACTTTCCCTCCACACTTTGGGCTCTACAGAACCCAAGAGGGTGATCCATGACAATATTTCTTAATCTCTTATGCCAATTATTACAAATACTATAAATAGCAGATATTTTCTATGTAGATTTGCTTGATTATTATGAAAAATGAGAAGATCTGGCATTATCTTTCTTTTTTTGAAAAATTAGACTTATCATTTCACAGTCCCTTTTTAGTCTTTGCCAACTTATAGCCCAGGTCCTTAAGAGTACTTATCACCTTGCCAATTTTATCACCAGAAGTTGACCCCTTTTCTTGGTGACCATTAGCGATTTTCAAAATCTTTACATCATCTTTTCTTCCCACTTTGCCAACAACCCTTCTCTTTCTTTCAATATGCAAAGAAAATTTATAGGCTTCCCTCAAAGTTTGAAGATTCTTATCTCTGAGATGATACCCCATATTTGAATCAAAGGCATTGCAATATGAGACCAACCACACATTCTTCATTAGGTCTCAAGTAAGCTGGGATTCTGAACATAGCCAAAGAATAGGAGAACCATTTTCTATTTTTTTTCTTAATGAATAGATAAAGCTTATTTATGGATAGATCATCAAATTAATAATAAATGCACATTGATCTATAAAAGATTAAACATGCATCTTAGAATTTATTTTCCGATTATACATGTATGTCAATGTTTAATATGATGAACTATGGTTCTTGTGGGTGATTTATTATAGCCAAACATATTATGCTATGAAGGAGGTTTAACGTTCCATCCCACAAGGTATAAGATGATAAGATACTAGATAACTAGTATTTCATTAATGTTATTTCTTGAGCTAGGTGTTAAATGATAGGGGTATGGGCATAGATTGGGACATTCAGGGTAGGCAATGTAGAAAAAACCATGTCTTGGTAAGAGTGTGGCAAGGGTTATGAGGTTGATGGTACGATAGAAGAGGGAGTGAAAAGAGTGGTAATAGAGGATCAAGCAAGATAAGTGAAGGGCAAGGGTTGAAAGGGTGACACATAGGGGTAGGAGGTAAAGTGGTTTCCTAAAGGGACATGATCATAGTTAAAAGGAGGAATCCAAAGAGAGACATAAATGGTAGGAATGTGGGTTGGATGAGAAGGATTAGGCATGGAAATTTAAGTGAAGGAACATGGAGTGGTAGGAAAATTAAAATAAGTTTGCTAGAATAGAGGGTTGAAGGTAGGAGAACTAGACTATGAAGGGACATAACTGTGGACAATATATCCTATACCTTGTAATATATCTAGCCCCTCATGATGGGTGATGGTATTTGTTAAGGAGTAGGTGACATCATCAGGTAGGCTACTCTAGAGGAGAGACAAGTGGTATTCAACTTCGGTGAGTGACAAACTCAAAATAAAATAATAGGGTTCATTATCAAAGTGGTCATCATTGTGAGAGATGTAGAGTGGGACAACATGTGGGGTGTATGACAATGGAGGAAGGAAGGGTAATGGTGGAAGGAAAATATACAGATAGGTTTAGATGAGAGTTCTTATAAGAGATAATGTGTGAGGAAGGGATAGTCAAAGAAGGAAGGCTAATAATTTCTATCAAAGAGCATCAAAATGATTCATCCTCATATACTATAAGAAGTTTGAGTAGAAAAGAATAGAGATTTTATTTTTAGGTGAAAATAAAAGACAAAGACAATAGTGTAGTAAATGAACACTAACCTAATTGTGATAAGGTCTATATATTGTGACTTTGTTTATGTTTACTCAAAAAGAAATTTTTGTTGAACGATGATAAAATTAAAAAAGTCAAAGTAGAATTAACTAATTTTCAAACATTAGAATGAGAGTTTGTTGTTTAGAGAGAAATATTCTTTTGAAGATGAAGAAATGAATAAACAATGAAGGTTTAGGATTGACATCAAGTTTACTACAAATATAGATGGGAGATAGATAGCCTACATGATTTAAATGTAGGAAAGCCTTTTCAATTATCTATCTTAGGATTCAACTAGAAATCTATCATATATGAGTTTACTTAAGTTAATGCAAACACACAAATCATCTACCAACTAAATAAAAAAAATATTTTTATTTCTAGTTAGATTGCTTAACATGTCTTATTTAAACTTAATTCTTAATCTAAATGGAACTTAGGGGAAATAATAAAAAAATAAGAAGTTTGTTGGTTTGTTAAAAAAAAAAATTATCAATGAAAAGATTGTTTAAAGAATTTTAAAAGGTGATAAGAATGAAAGATAGAAACTAGATAAGCTAGTTTGATGAAAAATAATAGAAGATATATTGAAAAATTGAGGTTGCTAATAGGAAGAAAAAAGTGCAATTTTAGCGTACGAATGTTGGTGCACCTATAGAGTGCAATCATGTCTTTATTACATGAAATTAAAAAAAAAGGTAAGATAGATAACTACAAACAAAAGAATGCCAAAAATTTGGAAAAATGAAGATTAGAATAAAGATGTAGAACTCCAATCCCAAAACCATTCCCTCCCCTTCTATGCTTTCACATTTTGTATGCACCTCTACCAGAGCAGTTGCAACTGTATCAAAAATAATTTTTATATCCTTAATGCTTTGATGGATGTCCATATAATATTTGAAAGCTCTTGTTTTGGCTTTACACCTACCAATTGTATTTTCTTGAAATTTCCTAAAGCCTTTTAAAAAATTCAAACACGAATAATCTACAATCAGGGCATTCCAAGAGAACACGTTTCTTTGAGGCATTATGTTAAACAGTTCACATTCCTTTCCTATGCTTCCACATTTTTCATATCCTACAATCCTAACAATCCATTTGACCACATTTCCTTGAGACATTTTTTCAAACAATTCACATGCCTTGTCTATGCTTCCACATTTTGCATACATGTCTACTAGGGTAGTTGCAACCATTGTTGGAAAATGTGCCTCAATTTATTGGCTTGGACCTCTATTAAAGGCTTGGCGAGTTTATATCTCTATCGCTTTACCGTGGAGTTCTCATTTGGTCATTTTGATCATTGGTCGTGAAGACTCTGTCTGATCAACGAGACTCCGAGGGATGTCACAACGATGGGCCGACAAGCATGGAGTTGGCGAAATGTTTGTCGGATTTGGACTTATTGATGGATCGATTGCCCATAGACGGGAGGCAATGCTATGCCTCACCGATGTGTCGATGATTTGCATCAACGATTGCTATTGGCTTCATCTGACAGTGTTGGCCGTGTTCTACGGCATATTAAAGCAAGTACAACCGAAAAACTTTTCGTAGAGCGCAATTTCCTGTGCGCATGATGCGTGGCGACTTGTCAAAGAGGTAAGTGTAACGAAGAGAAGGTAGGCCCCGAGTTGCTTTATGCAAAGGGCTATCCGGTTGTGGACACTTGTCTGCGCCTTGGGAGTTCCCTAGGGAATCTAGCGGATGCCGCTAGAGATTCCCCGAAGGAGCTCTAGTGGCTTCCATGTAAGCCAAGCGGAGAGCGCGAGTGGTGGACACATGGCAGCCTCGAAAGCTCATTCCAGGCAGGCTCATGGGAATCTTGGAGATATCCTCCTGGATGCCTCAGAACCTCCTGGGTGGCGGACACGTGGCTTGTGGGACCCGATAGTGTTGACGGTCAGTTTTTTGGCGATAGCAGATTATTGCTGGCCCATAATGTGATGAAATGGTTAGCGATAGCGAAGGGATTTTGGAGCCTGATGATAGTTGACTGGTCACTGCTCAGTCAAGCAACAGAATGAATAATAGTGTGACATGTGGCATTTTTTCATTGGTTTTTTTTGCACTGTTGTTGCAAAACAACATTTATTTTTGAAAGATGGATTGGTGCAAAGCGATATATTATGCAATCATATGAGATCAGATTTTGGCGGTTGGCAGAGCTTGAGTTTAGTATTTTCTCTACAACAAATTTATTGCAGGAATGGCTCGATGCAGGATTGCAGGTGGATCCAATCTGAGATCGATTTGGCGTGTCGATGACGGATGGAAATTAATGCACCTTAATTGGTGGTTGATGAGAGACTTTTAATAGTCAATTTTATACAAGAAGTCAAAAAATCTGAAAAAGCAGAATACAGAGAAAGGGTTGATGAGTTTGTATTCGCTGTATGCCGAAATAGCATTATAATAGTGAGTGCATAAAAACTCAAGTGCTGATGTGAGCTAATTATCAGAGAGTGAGGACTATAACTTTGTATGTAATTTTTTGCTTACTGTAATACAAAGTGTTTTTCTCTTGGTGTAGTGGGTTTTTTCCCGAAAGGGTTTTCCCACGCAAATCTGGTGTTATCTTTGTAATTGTTTATTTCTGTTACTCTTGTTACCCTGTATGTGTTCATCTTAAGAGTTTTAATGTTTTAAAATTGGTGTTTGCACTTCTCTGCTATAGTTTTAGCGTTAGGAAAGCGTTTCCACACGATTGCTTTTCCTTTCAAGTGGTATCAGAGCCTAGCCAGTTGTGTTATCCTTGTTAGTAGGGCTAGTTTTTTGTGCTAATACTGTTCCAGTGGGATTCTTACAAAGTTAGGACCAAGTTATGTCTAAGATGGCGAGTACATCAGGAAGAGTTGATATTGAGAAATTCAATGGCATCAACTTTGAGTTGTGGAAACTCAAAGTGGAAGACTTGTTAGTGGATAGCGACCTCTAGGTAGCAGTGTCTAGAACTATGCCACAAGGTATGAAGCAAGAAGATTGGGATCTTGCAGATAGAAAAGAAAGAGGACTGATAAGACTTAGTCTAGCTGATTATGTACTCTTGAATGTCCATGAGGAGAAGTCTGCAACTTTGTTATGGAAGAAGCTTGGCAGTATTTATTAGGGAAAGTCTTTGGTAAATAAGTTATTCCTGAGGAAGAAGTTGTACTCTTTGAAGATGGAAGAAGGTGCATCTGTTGCAGACCATCTGAACTTGTTTAATATGAGTGTTGCTCAGTTGGCATCTGTGGGTGTAAAGATTGAGGAGGAGGATCGTTGCATGCTCCTGTTATGTTCATTACCTGACACTTGGGATCATCTGGTGTAGCTATTGGAAGTATGACTGCTAATTTCAAGATGGAAGACGTGGTTGCTTTGCTACTATCTAAAGAGATGCAGAGGAAGTATTCTGAGATGGCCAAAGAGGCCCTTGCTGTTCGAGGTAGATTGAAGGAGAAATGCAAGAAGAAGGGCAAGAAGTCCAAATCTAAATTTGTAGAGAGATAAAAGTCTCCTGGTAAAAATTCCAAGGTGAAATGTTGGAATTGTGGGCATTCTGGTCATATCCGAAAGGATTGTAAGGAGAAGAAGAAGAAGAGGAAGAGTAATGCTTCTGATAATGACTCTTCTTAGAGCGATGTAGATGCCTTCATTGCAGCTTTGGAAACTCAGGTATCAGATGATGTCTGGCTGGTTGACTCAGGTGTATCTTTTCACATGATGTCTCATAGAGAATGGTTCACGAAGTATGAGAAGTATGATGGTGGAAAGGTGTACTTGGCGAGTGATTCAACATTGCATATTGTTGGCCGAGGAAGAGTCAAAATGCAATTCCCTGATGGAAGAATCAAAGGGATTGGTGATGTACTACACATACCAAGTTTGGCTCATAACTTTTTTTTAGTCAGTAAGCTGAATGATGCTGGTGTGGAATTTTCTTTCTCGAGTAGAGTATGTAAGATGTGTTGTGCCTATAGCACACACGCCCCATTCAGAACAGGGACCCTCTTTTTTTTTTCTTGTCGGGTCTTCTTTTTTTTGCCTCGTTTGGCGTGCCCCTCATTTTGGTGTCCTAGTTGGTCAACACGCCCTTCAAAGTCTCATTTTTGGCTGACCATATTTTGCTCCTAAAATAAAAAATTGCTTAGTCTTGGGTTTCTCGGGCTTCCCTCTTCCCTCTTTCTTCTTTCTTCTTTCGCCCTTTGCCTCCCCACTTCCCACTTCCCACCTTTTTGGGCTTCCTCGTTAGGGTTTTCGCCTTTCAGGTTTTAATTTTCAGGCTTCCCTTTTGCGGGTTTCCCTTCGCCTATTGCCCCGACATCCTCCGAGCCTCATCCCTATTTGCTTGGTTTGCTTTTTCCTTCATTTTTAAATTTTGGGATAGGTTTCCTATGAATTTGGGATGTTTTTGTGGTGCCTAAGTGAACTGCCAAGGTTTCATTAAGTTTCAAGAAGTTGCAAAATTTTCATTCCAGAACTCTGTCCCTCCGCGACTGTTTCGGGAACTTCATCTGTCCCCGGCTGTTCCGGAGCCTGAACCCTCCGTAGCCGTTTTCGGAAGTCCATCCCTCTTTTTCCATTTTGGACTTCCGTCCGCCTTAGGAATTCTAGCTTCCAGAGCCCAACCCTTTTGTGGCCATTTTCAGAAGTCCATCCCTCTTTTGTCATTTCTGGAACTTCGTCCCTTCGCGGCTGTTCCTGGAACTTTGTCCTTCCTTGGCTGTTCAGGAGCCCGACCCCTCCATGGCTATTTTTGAAAGTTTGTTCCTTTCTTTCCATTTCCAGAACTCTATCCCTCTGCAGCTGTTTCGGGAACTTCGTCTGTCCCTGGCTGTTCCAGAGCTCGGCTCCTCCGTGGCCGTTTTTGGAGGTCCATCCCTCTTTTTCCATTTTGGAGTTCCGTCTGCCTTAGGCATTCTGTCTTCCAGAGCTCAGCCCCTCTGTGGCCATTTCTGGAAGTCTGTCCCTGTTTTTCCATTTCTGGACCTCCATCCCTCCGTGGCTGTTTTGGGAACTTCATCTGTCCCTGGCTATTCCAGAGCCCGACCCCTCTGTGGCCGTTTCCGGGACTTTCTTCCCAGAATGTTGTCCCTCCACCGCCATCCGAGAACTTTGCTTCTGGATTGCTGTCTTTTCGTCTGTCGTCCACTGGTTGCCGTCCTTTTGGCCTCCCAGGTCCCAGACCCCAAAACTCTGCCCTCGAAATTCTATTTCACCTTGGCTATTCCAAACAACAAACTTGTGACAACTTTCCTGCTTCACAACTCTGGGTGCCCCAATAATGATCCAAATGCCTCTTAATCCAAAACGGACTTTGACCTACATATGCAAATTGGATCCTTTCCTGCATGAACTTTTCAAATTCCAAATTTGAAGCTGGGAGGAACCATCCGGGTTGCCTTGCCATGTTCGCCCTTTCAAAATAGCAATTTGGCCAGGGAAGTCCGGCCTCTAGAGCTTGGACCATCCAAAATCCCTCCAGTAAACTGCTAATGGAAATTTAAACTGAATATTGTGATCTTTTGATGATGCATGGATGGATATAACAAGGAGTTTGCAAGATTTGATTAACATTTTCCTTGATTTGTGTATGAAAGCACTTATGACACTTCATGTATGTGGGTTTCAAAAAGCCTACCGCGGGTCCGTCGGGGAGACCCATTGAGAAAGCTAAATAAGGAAAAGCACATAGCTCCTATCACCATTCATTTTATATCCACCTCTCCTCGTGGTGCCCATCAATAGAGCTGGAATTAGAAGAAGGCCTGTGCCAAGGAAGTCAATGACAAAATGCAAGGAGGTGGCCTTGAAGATGCATAAGGGGGGCTATCCTACTTTTCACCAGATGATGGTGATCTTTAAGGGGTTGTCTGCCCAAATCAGGGGAAACCAACCCATGGATGCCAGTCATCGACGAGCCCGTTTGATCCAATGAAGAATGTTGCAAGTCCATCGGGAAGAAGGCAACTTTCAGGCAGTTTTAGCTACAGTAAAAGGGAAATCAGCTACAAGACAAACTGCTACAACACTTGGGCACTAAAAGATAAAATAGGGAAAATACAACAGATGTATTTTAAATTGCTGAATATTGTGGGGTAGGTGAAACCCTAATGTAATTGAATCTGAGCCATAAAATATAACTCAATCATAGCCATTCATTTGAGCTTTGGAAAACTATAAATAGGGGTCTCCCCCTCATTTGTAATGGTTGGAGAGCTGGTGTAAAGGGCATTATGCAACAATAAAAAGCAACATTGCATGATTTATGGGTGTTTCCTTTTGATATTTCTCATTATGTGTGCATGGTTCTACTTCCCTTTTAGTTTAGTTGTATTTTTTTGAATGGAAGTGGTAATGGTGATTGTTGTTATAGTATTTGATGAATTTCCAGCCCATACTTTTGGCACTTGTTGATGACAAGTTATTGTGCAAAGTTAGCCTGGGCTTCCTTCCTTTATTGCTGCAACTTAGTTCAATTGCATGTTCATGATGTGCATGTGCAATCTGAAAATCAGCAATCCTTAGAAGATTGCACTGGTTTTGTGTAACTATAGGTTTCTCTTGGCCAAGCAAAACCCAGTTTAGGGAGTTTGTCTACTATAGCAGCCTCCATGATCACTATTCATTCATAGTTTCAGATCTAGGAACTTTCTCTCTTCCCTGTCCTTTTTCCTTTATTTTAAGTAATCTTAGGTAAGGTTCATTGCACATTATAAAGATAAATTTGATGTTGAAATGGAGTTCAAGACTACTATTTGATCTGCAGCAAACACACAACTCTCCCATCTTAAGAAATCCATTTGCAAATCCAACTTCCCCATTTTGTGACTCATCCATAAGTCCGCCTTGTGATTCTAGAAAATCACATCATAAATCAATTGAGATATTCCAAGCACTGTCAAGACCTGATATTAGAGACCTTGGGATAGTGTTCTGCAATCTGATTGTGGAAGATTGTCCTTCAAGAGAGGTGACGCACCTATGCATCACCTGTGTTGAAAAGTGCATAAAAAACACATCAACAAAACTGGCACTAGAAGGAGGGCATGACATGTTGAGGCTACAAAGCTGATTGTTGGATGTTGAAAATAGCACTTTCAAGAAGAAATATGAGATAAGGAGATCACTTTCAATGCTGAAACTTGATATCAAAATTTTTTGAGGGAAAACAACAATAGAATTGAATTGGAGCAGCGTGTGCAAATTAGCATCGCTCAACTATATGAAGATTCAAATAGGAGATTGAAGAGACCATTGCAACAATTTTCATTGGCGGATAAGTGTAGGATCCATTGCACTTGTAGGCACAATGAATTGGACTATCTAACCTTCTTGAGCAGAATTGAAAGAGTCTTGCAAGGAGAGATTCCCTTTTGGGAAATATATCAACCTTTAGCCCTTGTAGACCCGGAGGAAGAATTAACAATGATGGCAGCCAAGGCATTTGAAGAGCTGATCCAAGAATGTTTGGGCAGCAAAGATGGACCAAGATTGGAGGAGGTGTTGATGTCTACTTGGTGCAGATTTCACAATGCACCTCACTAGGAATTCACTTGCTCATCATGCATGAGCATTATCACTCAAACCCAGTGTTGTTTGAACAAGTTGGAGTAGCCAAATTTTGATAAGGACGAGTCATTCCATGAGGAAAAGGAGCTGTCAAAATCTGGAGGACAACAAAGTAAAGACGAACTAAGAAATTGGACACAAGCTAGTGTTTGGACAACAAACACTAAAGCTGAAAATCAAGAAGGAGACGCTGATTTCCCGGGGACAGTAGAAAGTTGTGATGAAAGCTTAGTCAAAAAGAGGTTAGAAAGACTTTCCTCTATCAGCAAAGAGCAACCCTCTGATCTAGAAGAGGAGCCATTGGAAGTTGAAGATGAACCAATGAAGTCTCCAACAGTGTATGTTGGGGCAGCCAATGAAGATGCTGAAAATCAGAAAGAGGAAAATCAACAAGGGGAAATGGTTGACAGTCTTGGGACAGCAGAGAATGATGATGAAAAAATAAGTGGGATTAGATTAGAGGACTTCTCCTTCATCAATGATAGTGACCAAGCATCTGAAAATGCAGATTTGGAGGAGTGGGAACAACTACAGGTCCTAGTTGTTCATTACCAGATTTTCATTTCAAATGACGATGAGAACCCAATCATGGATAGATATAATTAGCTAATGTCAAGGCTAGAAAGGGATTGGTTTGAGCTAAAATTTCAGGTGGATTTGGAGGTATTGTTGCTACCAAATTGGTGCAGGCTCCATGATTTATCCCACTTTGAGTTTGCATGCAAACTATGCTAAGAAGCCATCCAACAAGTTAGAAGGCAAGTAGAGCGGCTAAGTGCCTGACATCCTCTACTTGCTGCCCCGATGGCACGTGAAGATCAAGAGCCCGAGCCATGTAATGACTCAACTAAAGGTAGTCCTCAAGAGGATGTTGGGACAACAATAGAAGAAGGACAACAATACAATCTCAAGCTTTTGAACAATGAAGTAGATCAAATAGGAATGCTATCTACCAGTCATCAATAATTTATTCCTCTTGAAGAGAATTTGTGCACCATGGACGATAGGCTTCATGGTGGGTCCTTGGAGGGAGATTGCATGGTGGATTTTGGTCTCCTTGATGAGGTGCCATCAATTGATGACTTCTTTTCATTGGGGGCTGTACTACAGAGGTATGCTCATGCTGAGGAAGAGAACATCATGAAAGATGGTAGCGATGAAGACATACTCCTTGAGCTTCCAAACAGTGATGCACTAGAGTTTCCTGATTGGGAGAGGGGTTCCTTCTCTATCTATAACAATAGTGAGCAAGGGGAAATGAGTGAACGTTATGATGAGATGCATGAACAACAAAGAGAAGAAGACAAAGGTGGGGGTGCTGAGATAGCTTCCAACAGAGATGAAGCACCCGGTCGACTACAAGATGCAACTTGGAGTCCTTCTGTCATGATCGTTGCTGATCCTCCTTCATATCCAGATGGCTGTAATAGGGAAGATTCGTGCATGTCGTTGTCCCACAACATTGAACACCACATAAATAAGAACAACACTTGGGAAAGGAGATGGGAAGGCGTTTTGCCTTTTGAGGATAGAAATCAAGTGGACACTTGATTTGAGGAAGATCAAGGAGATGGAGTCTATCTTCTCGAAGAACGGATGATTGGAATTGTCGATCCCATGCAAGACATGGAAGGAGTGTTTGCTGCCCCGTTCTCCCTACCTTATGCAGGCTCAATTCTTGAAATGCTACTCCTTCTACCATGCCTGCCTGAGTTTGCTGATGTAACAATCAACGATGTGGTGCTCGCTCGTGATTGTCAAATGTTGCCACCTCCATGTGACGACACCCAGGTTCTATCCTTCCTTGCTTCTGTTAATTATCATAGTTGCACTTATCATTTTAATTATGGGAATGAGGGGAGACAAACATGTTTATGGATTAACCATGGGTTTAGCGAGTCTCCTCAATTGTTGATTCTTCATGATGTTGGGGTAGAATTTGAAGGCTACAATATTGAATGCATTCTCTTTGAATATAAGGATAAATCTACATGGTTGAGAACTATAATGATTTCTCATTTGCTTGTACATGTATTGCAAAATCCAATGGGCGTGAGTGTTGGCTGGCCTTACCTGAATGTAGTTCTTTGTAAATACTTGTACATAGGTTAGGGTAGGTTTCCCTGCTTTTCTTTCTTGCTTTGTGTTGTTTTGTTCGTTCCCCGGTTGTTGTTTTTTGCCTTTGGCGAGAATCTCCCCTTTGTTCCTATTGCGGTGGCCATCCTTTTCTTGATGAATGGTTTGCCCTGCTGCCCGCTCTTGTTTTGTTCTCTAGATAAGCCTTCATTCCCCTTTACTAATTTCTGAAAGCCCTAAGTCTTGGTTTCCCTTCTTGAACTCTAGATTGATCTAGGATGGTGTCCCCGTTTGAATTTCCTACGCTTATCATGGAGCACACAGAAAACACACCATAAAGGTTTCCAAAGAATTGTGTGGTAACTGCTGGGAAGGGTGAATAAGTGAAAAATCTAAAGTTTGCTCCAATGACTAGTGTGATTTCCAAACCCATAGTGAGCTTTAGTGCTTGCATGGTTGAGCAAAAGAAAAAGAAAAGTACCGCAAAGCAATATCAAAAGGCAAGAACAAAAAAATGTAAAATTAAACAATCGTATGGGTGTGCGAATATCTCTACCGGGGCTATGGATGCTTGGCTGGTAGTAGAATGATGTTCGCGGGGTCAAAGTGATAACTCCGTCGAGGCTATGGATGCCTGACCGGTAGTAGAGCAATATCTAGGTTACTTTTGGGGTCAGACGAACTATGTAGCTTGTTCTTCTTGATCAAAAGTTGTCCACACGATGTTTGAGGAAAAGGATATGAACTCACCATGCACACACATCCATGATAATATCATGGCGCGATTCAATCTCACCTTCCTTAACTTGTTCTTAGTTCAACCTTGGAAATCGATTCGGTCTATGAAACCAGAGATCATGGGTTCAGAATGAATATTTATCTTCAGAACATCGGGAGCGTTCTCCCAGCAGAGTTGCCATTTGTTGTGCCTATAGCACACACGTCCCATTCGGAACGAGGACCCTCTCTTTCTTTTGCCTTGCCGGGTCTTTTTGTTGTCGCCTCATCTTGCATGCCCCTCATTTGGTGTCCTAGTTGGTCAATGCACCCTTCAAAGTCTCATTTTTCGTTGACCATATTTTTCCTTTGAAATAAAAAATTGCTAAGTCTTGGGTTTTTTGGGCTTTTCCATTTGGGCTTCCCTCTTCCCTCTTTCACCTTTTGCCCTTCTCCTCCTCGCTTCTTGATTCCCGCCTTTTTGGGCTTCCTTGTTAGGGTTTTCACCTTTCGAGTTTCGCCTTTCAGGTTTCTTGTTTTAGGCTTTCCTCTTGTGGGTTTCCCTTCGCCTGTTGCCCCGACGTCCTCTGGGCCTCATCCTCGCTTGCTTGGTTCACTTTTTCCTTCATTTTTGACTTTTAGGATAGGTTTCCTATGGATTTGGGATGTTTTTGTGGTGCTTAAGTTTTTCTCAAGGTTTCGTCAAGTTTTGGGAAGTTGTAAAATTTTCATTTGGGAACTCCGTCCCTCCGCGGCTGTTCGTGGAACTTCGTTCGTCCCTAGCTATTCCTGAACCCGACCCCTCCGTAGCCATTTCTGGAAGTCCATCCCTCTTTTTCCATTTTGGACTTTCGTCTGCCTTAGGCATTCCGGCTTCCAGAGCCTGACCCCTTCGTGGCTGTTTCCGGAAGTTCGTCCTTCTTTTGCCGTTTCTGGAACTCCGTCCCTCCGCAGCTATTCCAGGATCTTCATTCATCCTTGGTTTTTCTGGAGCCCAGCCCCTTCGTGGCCATTTTTGGAAGTCCGTCTCTCCTTTGTCGTTTTGGACTTCCATTCGTCGTAGGCATTCCGGCTTTCAGAGCCCGACCCCTCCGTGGCTGTTTCTGGAAGTCCATCCCTCTTTTGCAGTTTTGGACTTCCATCCGCCTTAGGCATTTCGACTTCCAGAGCCTGACCCCTCCATGACCGTTTTCGGAAGTCCATCCCTCTTTTTCCATTTTTGGAACTCTATCCCTTTGCGGCTATTCCGGGAAGTTTGTCCATCCCTGGCTATTCTGGAGCCTAGCCCCTTGTGGCCGTTTTCGGAAGTTCGTCCCTCTTTTTCCATTTCTGGAACTCGATCCCTCTACGGCTGTTCCAAAAATTTCATCCATCCCTGGCCATTTTCGAGACTTTCCTCCCAGAATGCTGTCCCTCTATCGCCGTCTGGGAAATTTGCTTCCGGATTACTATCTTTCCATCTGCCATCCGCTGGCTACCGTCCTTCCCGCCTCTTAGGTCCCAAACCGCAGAACTCCGCCCCAAGAATTCCATTTCACCTTGGCTGTTCCAAACAACAAACTCGTGACAAGTTTCCTGCTGCACAACTTTGGGTGCCCCAATAATGATCCAAATGCCTCCTAATCAAAAATGGACTTTGACCCACATATGCAAATTGGATCCTCTCCTACATGAACTTTTAAAATTCTAAATTTGAAGCTGGGAGGAACCATCTGGGTCGCCTTGCCCTATTCGCCCTTTCAAAACAACATTTTGGCTAGGGAAGTTCGGCCTCTCGGGCCTGGACTGTCCAAACTCCCTCTAGTAAAATTCTAATGGAAATTTAGAATGAATACTATGATCTTTTGATGATGCATGGATGGATATAACAAGGAGTTTGTAAGATTTGATTAACATTTTCCTTGATTTTTTTATGAAAGCACTTACGACACTTCATGTATGCAGGTTTCAAGAAGCCTACCGCAGGTCTGTCAAGGAGACCCATTGAGAAATCTAAATAAGGAAAAGCACATAGCTCCTATCACCATTCATTTTATTCCCACCTCTCCTCGTGGCACCCATCAATAGAGCTGGCATTAGAAGAAGGCTTGTGCCAAGGAAGTCAATGAAAAAATGCAAAGGGGTGGCCTTGAACATGCATAAGGGGGGTTGTCCTACTTTTCACCAGATGATGGTGATCTTTAAGGGGTTGTCCACCCAAATCAAGGGAAACCAACCCATGGATTCCAGTCGTCGATGAGCCCATTTGATCTAATGAAGAATGTTGCAAGTCCATCGGGAAGAAGGCAAAATTTAGGCAGTTTCAGCTATGGTAAAAGGAAAATCAGCTACAAGAAAAACTGCTATAGCACCTGGGCACTAAAAGACAAAATAGGGAAAAGACAACAGATGTATTTTAAATTTCTGAATATTGTGGGGTAGGTGAAGCCCTAATGTAATTGAATCTAAGCTACACAATGTAACTCAATCATATCCATTCATTTGGGCTTTGAAAAACTATAAATAGGGGTCTCCCCCTCATTTGTAATGGTTGGAGAGCTGGTGTAAAGGGAATTATGCAGCAATAGAAAGCAACATTGCATGATTTATGGGTGTTTCCTTTTGATTTTTTTCATTATGTGTGCATGGTTCTACTTCCCTTTTAGTTTAGTTGTAGTTTCTTGAATGGAAGTGGTAATGGTGATTATTGTTTCAGTTTTTGATGAATTTCTAGCCAATACTTTTGGCATTTGTTGATGACAAGTTGTGCAAAGTTAGTTTGGGCTTCCTTCCTTTATTGCTGCAACTTAGTTCAATTGCATGTTCATGATGTGTATGTGCAATCTGAAAATCAGTATTCCTTAGAAGATTGCACTGGTTTTGTGTAACTATAGGTTTCTCTTGGCCAAGAAAACCTAGTTTAGGGAGTTTGTCTACTATAGCATCTTCCATGATCATTGTTCATTCATAGTTTCAGATCCAGGAACCTTCTCTCTTCCTTGCCTTTTTTCCTTTTTTTTAATAAGTAACCTTAGGCAAGGTTCATTGCACATTATAAAGATAAATCTGATGTTGAAATGGAGTTCAAGACTGTTGTTTGAACCTGCAACAAATGCACAACAACTCTCCCATCTTAAGAACTCCATTTGCAGATCCAACTTCCCCACTTTGTGACTCATCCATAAGTCCGCCTTGTGATTCCAACAAATCACATTAAAAATCAACTGAGATATTCCAAGCACTGTCAAGACCTGACATTAGAGACCTTGGGATAGTGTTCTACAATCTGATTGTGGAAGATATTCTTTCAAGAGAGGTCATGCACCTATGCATTGCCTGTGTTGAGAAGTGCATAAAAAACACATCAACAAGATGGCTAGAGGCGCTATGGTGTTGGCTAAGGCTGTACGTACTGGCACTTTGTACAAGCTGGATGCACGTCTTGTTCAATGTAACAACGCCTCTGTAAAGTCAAGCAAAGTTGTTCCTGTAGAGGAAGATGAAGATACTCCTCTAGGTGCAAATGCCTTGGAGGTGAAACCCCCAGCTGAGAAAACCATGCTGTGGCATCATAGACTCGGTCACATAGGTGAGAAAGGTTTAATAAAATTGTAAAATAAAAAACTTGTACAAGGGCTTGTAGACTGTAATCTTGAGTTCGATTTCTATGAGCACTGCATTTATGGAAAGCAACAATGTGTTTATTTTTCCTCGAGTTCTCATAAATCTTTTGGTGTACTGGACTATGTTCATTCTGATGTGTTTGGTCTAGTGAATGTTCCTTCATTATCAAAGTCTAGATATTACATTTCTTTTATTGATGACCACTCGAGAAGGGCATTTATATACTTTCCCAAAAGTAAATCAGAAGTGTTCAGTCAGTTTATAGAGTTTAAAAACTTGGTAGAGAATCAGACTGGAAGGAAAATCAAATGTTTGAGGATGGATAATGGCGATGAGTTTTGTTCTACAAATTTTGATAGATATTGTAAATACCATGGGATTAAAAGGCATCAAACTACAGCTTATACTCCACAACAGAATGGTGTTGCTGAAAGGTTGAAAAAGACACTGATGGAAAAGGCAAGGAGTATGTTGAGCAGTTCTGGGCTGAGATTGTGGCTACAACATGTTACCTAGTAAATCGTTCTCCTTGCTCTGCTCTTATTGATACGACACCTTTGGAAGTGTGGTCTAGTAAGAAGCCCTCTCTGAGACATGTTAGTGTCTTTGGCTATGAGGCATATGCATATGTGCCAAATGAGAAAAGATCTAAGCTGAAGAACAAGGCTGTTAAATGTATCTTCATCGGCTATGGCATTGGTGTGAAGGGATACAAGCTTTGGAACCCCGTTATTGAGAAGAATCTGTACAACATGAGTGTAATATTTCGTGAGCTGAAACCTTCAGCGGTTGATCCACAACTAGAGACATATCAAAGAGAAAATAAGAATGATGTAGTTGAGACTCCCCAAACTCTAGAAATGGGAGAACTACATGGTGTACCTAAAACTGAGGAGAGCTCTAGTGGCTCTGAGAGTTCCGAAGATGAAGAACCACAACCTCAGCTAGTGAGAAGGTCTACATGTCAAAAATAACAACCTAATAGGTATGGTTTCTCCATTTTGGATTTGAACTGTTCCTATGCTTTAATTACTAGCACTAAGGAGCCTAGGACTATTAAAGAGGCAATTAATATGCCCGATAAAAATTCTTGGTTGGAAGCCATGAATGAAGAAATGGAATGATTGAAAAAGAATGAAGCCTGGGATTTGGTACCTTTGCCTGAAGGAAGAAAGTCTGTTGGATGTAAATGGGTATTTAAGAAAAAGACTAGTCTTGAGGGTAGTGCTAAAAAGTATAAAGTGAGGTTAGTTGCAAAGGGGTATTCCTAGGTAGAGGGAATTGATTATGGAGAATTTTTTTCCCCTATAGCTAACCTGACATCTATTAGATTTCTGTTGTCACTTGCAATTGCGTATGACTTAGAGATCGAACATATGGATGTGAAAACAACGTTTCTCCATGGAGAGCTGGAAGAAGAAATTTACATGTCCCAACCTGAGCACTTCGCTGAAAAAGGTAAATAAAATCTAGTATGCAAGTTAAAGAAATCTTTGTATGGTTTGAAGCAGTCTCCTAGAATGTGGTACCAAAATTTTGACACCTTCGTATTGTCTATAGGATTTATGAGATCAAAATTTGATCATTGTGTGTATGATAAATCTGAAAATGATTGTGTGCTTATTATTACCCTGTACATGGATGATATGTTGTTCATAGGAAATAGTAAGTCTATGATTTCTGATCTTAAATCTCAATTGTCTGCAAAGTTCGAAATGAAAGATCTGGGTGCAACAAGGAATATTTTGGGGATGGAGATAACCAGGGACAAAAAGAGCAGAAAGCTTTGGGTTGGTCAGAGTAAGTATGTCAACACTGTTTTGGAGAGATTCAATATGAGTGATTTCCAGAAACTAGTTGTTCCAGTTATGCAGGGAATGAAGCTATCTATTGAAGAGTGTTCAAAATCTACTACTGAGATGGAGGACATGACCAGAGTGCCTTATGTGAGTGTTGTCAGTGGTTTAATGTATGCGATGGTCTGTACAAGGCCAAACATTGCCCAAGCAGTGGGAGTACTCAGCCGATTTATGAAAAATCTAGGAAGGACGCATTGGGATGCTATAAAGAGAGACTTTAGATATCAGAGAGGCACCTCAAAATGTGCTCTGTGTTACCATGACAATTTGGTTGGATCACAAAGAACTCTCAACATTCATGGATATGTGGACTCTGATTGGGTAGGGGACATTGACAGCAGAAGATCCACCAGTGGATATTCTTTCATGTTAAATGGTGGTGCAATTAGTTGGATGAGCAAGCGACAAGCTGTAGTCACCCTGTCCACTACGAAGGTAGAATACATGGCAAAAAATCACGCCTGCAAAGAAGTTGTTTGGATAAGTCATTTGTGTTCTGATATTGTTTTTGATGTAGGGAAAATTACTATTTTCTGTGATAGTCAGAGTGCCATTTGTTTGGCAAAAAATCCAATTTTCCATGCGAGGATGAAGGATATCGATGTGTAGTATCACTTCATGAGAGATATGGTGGAGGATGGAAAGGTTTCTTTAGATAAGGTGGATACTCTGAAGAGTGTTGCTGATGCAATGACAAATGTAGTGAGCACGAACAAGTTTAGATGGTGTGAAAGTTCCATGGGCCTTGGGGCCTATGATCATCAATAAATTTGAATTCTGGAGGAAGCCAGTTAGTCTTCATCAAGTGGGAGCTTATTGGAAAATGTGCCTCAATTTATTGGCTTGGACCTCTGTTAAAGGCTTGGCGAGTTTATGTCTCTATCGCTTTATCGCAGAGTTCTCATTTGGTCGTTTTGATCATTGGTCATAGAGACTCTGTCTGATCGGTGAGACTCTGAGGATGTCATAGTGATGGGTTGACGAGCATGGAGTTGGCGAAATGTTTGTTGGCTTTGGCTTTATCGGTGGATCAGTTTCCCATCAATGGGACACAATGCTATTCCTCGTTGATGTGTTGATGCTTTGCATCAATGATTGCTATCAACTTCATCTGACGGTGCTGGCCGCTTTCCATGAAATCTTAAAGCAGGTACAACCGAAAACCTTTTCGCCGAGTGGAATTGCCTGTGCACATGATGCGTGGTGGCTTGTCAAAGAGGTGAGCACAATGAAGAGAAGGTGGGCCCTGAGCTACTTTATGTGAAGGGATGTACAGTTGTGGACACTTGTCTATGCCTCAGGAGTTCCTTGGGGAATCTAGCGGATGTCGCTAGAGATTCCCTGAAGGAGCTCCAGCGGCTCCCATGTAAGCCAAGCAGAGAGCACGAGCGGTGGACACGTGGAAACCTCAGAAGCTCATTTTGGGCGGGCTCAAGGGAATCTTGGAGATTCCCTCTTGGATGCCTTGGAACCTCTTGAGCGGCGGACACGTGGCTTGTGGGACCAGATAGTGTTGGCGGTCGGCGTTTTGGCAATAACTGATTATTGTCGACCCAGAATGTGATGAAATGGTTAGCAATAGTGAAGGGATTTCAGAGCTCGATGATAGTAGACTGATCACTGCTCGGTCAAGCAGTAGAATGAATAGCAGTGTGACATGTGGCATTTTTTCATTGATTGGTGAAAAGCGATATATTATGCAATCATATGAGATCGGATTTTGGCAGTTGGCAGAGCCCGTGTTTAGTATTTTCTCTACAATGAATTTATTACAAGAATGGCTCAATGTGGGATTGTAGGTGGATCAAATCTAAGATCGATTTGGCGTGTCAGTGATAGATGGAAATTAATGCACTTTAATTGGTGGTTGATGAGAGACTTGTAATAGTTGGTTTTATACAAGAAGTGAAAAAATCTAAAAAAGCAGAATACAGAGAAA
Organism: Sequoiadendron giganteum; assembly: GCA_007115665.2. Classification (NCBI taxonomy): domain Eukaryota; kingdom Viridiplantae; phylum Streptophyta; class Pinopsida; order Cupressales; family Cupressaceae; genus Sequoiadendron; species Sequoiadendron giganteum. Next base: position 370,742,118 of record CM021108.1, on the reverse strand, counting down.
GGGTTGATGAGTTTGTATTCATTGTATGCTGAAATAACATTGTAATAGTGAGTGCATGAAAACTCAAGTGATTCTATGGGATAACTATCAGAGAGTTAGGACTGTAACTTTGTATGTAATTTTTTTCTTACTGTAATACAAATTGTTTTTCTCTTGGTGTGGTGGGTTTTTTCCCGAAAGGGTTTTCCCATGTGAATCTAGTGTTATCATTGTAATTGTTTATTTTTGTTACCCTTTTTACCCTGTATGTGTTCATCTTAAGAGTTTTAATGTTTTAAAACTGGTCTTTTCACTTCTATGTAATTTTAGCGTTAGGAAAGTGTTTCTATACTATTGATTTTCCTTTCGACCACACCATCTGAAAGAATTATTTTATGGATGTCCACACCCTGTTCCAAAGGTCCCAATTTTGCACAGATATGGAGGTTACTGGCAAAGGCTGCAAAGTTTGGCTTTACAGTTACCAATTTCATTTTCTTGAAAGTTATTGAAGCCTTTCAAAATTTCCATTTTGTGTATATCCTGCTATCATGGCATTCCATGAGACCACATTTATTTGAGGCATTCGATCAGATAGTTCACATCCCTTGTCTATGCTTCCACATTTTTTATACATCTCTATTAGATCATTTTCACATAGCTTTTATTCCCTGCAATAACAATATTGCACGAGAGGCGATCAAACTCTTTATGAGCATCGACCAAAATTTTATAGTGCGACAACGGTTTTGAGTTCGATTTGAACTTGTTCGTGTTTCAACTCACACCTCTAGGAATGTATATTACAAACACACAACTATGCACAATTAGAATACTCTTTGAATTAGGAGGAGAAGCTCCCTCTTTTACTGATTATATGTAAAAAGAAATAGCTAAACTAATTTCCTATCTTTTTATCTCAGTTGAGAGCACAAGGTTATAAAAATATTTTCATCGTAGCTGAGGTTTTCTCTAGTTTTGTAACTTCAACTAAAACTAAGCATAAAATAATGACGCTTCTAATTTATCAAGTAAATTCAGAGCAAGAGGGTTAGAAGTAAATAGGGAATGGTTGATAAGCTTAAACAAACTTATCTCTAGAACACATCTAAAGACTCATTGTACTTTTAGATGAGCATTGAAATAAAGATTATGAAAGCAAAACATGAAACAATAACATCAAAAGACTTTAAGAACTTGGATCAAAGCAAGGTAGGCATAAGATTTATTTCCCCAAATTCCAACAGTAATCACACATTCAGGACACTAGATTGTAGCTACAATAGGCATACAATTTATGATCAAACAAAATTACACTAAACAAAGTTACACATATACTAAATAACAAAGAATCGGGCCAAAATATGCTCAACATTTTGTTATCACAAGAACGGTTAAGAAAATAATGAGCAAGGATGCTCTTATTTATACACAAACACGGGAGTAGGGAACCCTAAAATCTCCTTGTGTTAACAATCAGTCTTGCCAACATGCAATATTTATTCCTATTTCTAAAAAAATATAACTAATAGATAATTGGAATGACTAACATCAGGTAACTGATCTAAAAATAAAGGAAAATCCAATTGTACAATAGGTGTGTCCAAAGATATACATGCATTAAAAGAGGACAACCAGTTAACTTGGAAAAGGTTTCAAGCTAACTATTGTTTTAAATTCTATCTTTGGAAAATGTTTGCATGCACCAAATAGTAGTTCACTCTTCAACAACTTGAGCAATCAAGTCCTCCATAAAGCTGTTAACTACCTCTGCATCAAGAACACTAATACTCTTTTGAAAAATGCAATATCTATAACATCTCCTCACCATTCATGATCTGATTTTGAAACTCCCTTCTCTTTTCAGCTGCTTGATCAAACCTTGCTAACATGGCTGCAACTTGACTCAACTTACAATCAACAAGGTTATCATTGAAACTACTATGGATGAGGTCCTGAAACTCCATCTATACCTCACCAAGATCAATGTAATCACCATCTTCACATTGATATTGGAAAGGAATTTGTGACACAAATTCTCTTATGAACCTGAGATTACTTACCACCTTCTATCTACTTTTAGTCAATTCTGAAGATAATCCTTTGTAAGTTTTTACTTTGAAGAGGTGTGGAAGAGTTTGAAGAGGTTTTAGTGTGCCTAACTAGAACTATAATCATGCTTTTGTAGAATCTATTTTCTCAGTTCAAATTCATCAGATGGATTTAATCTAATTACTATATGCAAGGAAGCGAGCCTTCCCTTTGAGTAGTATGCTCTAGGCAGTGTGCCTGAATGCAAGTGCATTCTCTTTTTATTCTTCATTGTACTTCTAACAGGGTATAATCTTGTGGACTAACATTCACCATGGTTTTTCCCCTCACAGGGTTTCCATGTATAAAATATTTGTGTTCATGTGTCTTTGATGTGTTGTTCTTATGCTTACATTGTTAATTATCAAATATGTGATATAAGGATTGGTTAAAGTTGTATAAGTTTGATTTTGGTAACAACTGATTCACCCCCCCTCTCAGTTGTCTATCCTTGTTTTACCAGCAGTTTGAACACTCTCTCCTTCAAGTTAGTTGATGCAACCTCAAAGAGATTTACATTAGCTTGACGTGTGCTTCTACCAAGGTTGGATTTGACCAATGTGAAGTAATCAACCTCAACCTCGTTGGCATTCTTGTCTTCTGACGTTGTAGCAATCTCAATGATAATCTCATTGTCAACATTCTTCTCCATGTGAACTTTATTTTGAAGTTTCTTTTCTGATGTGTCTTGGTAGAAATTACCAAACTCTGCAAAGTCCAAATGGTAAGACGACTTTCTCCTTTTCTTGTCCAGGAGGTTGTCAAGCCAAAATGAAGAGTCTCGACTAACTTTATTGGAAGGATTAGTTCTAGTCTCATCAACTCTTGATGAATGATTTGGTGTTGAGATGTCATGAGTTGGTGAATCAGACTCCAAATCAATGTGAATTGGAGGATACTGTAGCGTTGACAAAAGAAAATTATTCTCTGCGTCAACTTTTGGAACTAATTCAACTGTATCTTCAGCTGCATCCACTTATTCTTGCTAATTTACATTAGGAACCTACATTTTTTCCTTGAAATTCATTGACATCCTACAGTTTTTTGTATCCTCGAGAGGACTTCTCATCACTTTCACTCTGGGTTTCCATCTATAAGTCGAAGGTAGTGTGGTGGGAAATAGTGGCAGCTGTGTAACTAGAATTACTACCCTCTGTGTCATCTTTCTATTCAAGAATAGTCTTCTATTATTTACAACCCGACTTGTCCTTTCCTCAATGGAGGTGCTCTCTTTGGCATACCAATCAATTGGTCGAAGTGGCTATTGATCAACTTGATCTCTAGAATATGTGGGAAGTAAAAAGTCTCCATCATCATCTAATAAACCGATCACATCTTTTGATAAGAAATCAACAATCTATGGAAGAGTAAATCTACTATAATTATTCTTGTGCACTTTGAACTCATCTTCACAACTAAACCAAAAATCCTCCGTTGTAGGTTTATGTGAAGAATTGTGACCAAGGTGAGCTGCCAAGAGACCCAAAGGGTCATATGAATGCCTTTCAATGATAAAATTGAGATTAAACTTCATCATTTCATTGCTCATCAACTTGGCATCAACTACTCATTTGCATATGTATATACCCATCTCAAAAGGGAAATTGGTAGCTGAATTTCATTTGTTACATAAAACAAGTGTGCACCTCATGCAGTTTCCTTAGGAACTCCATGAATACTACCTTATTCGATGGGTATCGAGGTAGCATGGTTGGACTTCATGAGAATCCATACACACGAATGTAGAAGAATGTGGGGAATTGGATAAACCAATCATCCCAATCCTCCATTGCCACTGACATTAGCTGAAAACCGTAATGCAACTCATTGTCAAGATCCCATACTACATGCATCAGGAAAAGATCATTCACTTGCTTGAAATGTTACTATGAATGTAATAACTCTAATGGGAGTCTGATCGATGGATTAGTATGGTCTGACTACACTTGATCCATGAATAATCAAAGCATATTCATGCCAGTAAACATCAATCCAATAGAGATAATTGAAAATAAACTAAAATAAGCATTTTATCAAAACTAACATGCTGAACTACGAAAGCTTCAAAACACCTACTCTAATCCATTGGAAACTTATCCTATTATGGGAGTGGTAATGCATTGATGTGGAATGACGACCCTTTCCCAATCCCTATGGATAAATGAGCTCATTTCACCCAGTTTTATTGAAGAAAACTAATGAAACCATTGATAGATGTGTGATGAAACATGATTTAAAGCCGAATGAATATGATAGAAGCTATTTTAACATGATTTATGCTAAAATGATAAATATGTGAAAATGAAAAGCTAATCTAAATGGATTCTAAGATAAAATATTGAAACCCTAATTAACAAACAAGCTACATGAATGCATCTAAGTTACAATAGAAGCCATTAATGGAAGCTAAGTTATTATGCAAGTAATTAAACTAAAAAGGATGCTAAATATGTGATAAATATGAGTGTGAGTGTGAGTGATTTTAACAACATAAGTTTGATGTTAAAAGAGGGATCCATTTGTCTCCAAATAGTGACCTATTTATAAGAGAGCAAATGAGAAATGGAGGGTTGAGATAAAAAAGGTTAATGAATGGTCAAGGATGGAAGAGGTTGGAGGCATGGATCATGCATTCTCATCAACAAATGAGAAGTAATGATGAGATTTAATCAAGGGTTCACCTTTGTTCAAACAAACACACTTTTAACTCGCACAAGAGGTCACAAGTTAACTTGTACAAGAATTCAAGTAAGTTTGTTAGAAAAAGGAATATTCCTTGGAATATCCTCATGGGTGTGTAAAATAGATATTTAGCAAATTAAAATAAATTTTAATTGTACCAAAGGGGAAGGAATATTCCATGGGAATATTATTTTAGGAGGAATGTGTAAAGGAGGAATATTCCCTTGCAAGTGGGGGAAATTAGATTTATTAGTAATTTGATCATTAAATAAAGTTTCAATTATGCAAATTAGGAGATTTAGATGATTTTCATTAAATAAAGTGATTGAATGCAAAGGGGGAAAGTGAAATGATATTTAATTAAATAACTCACGGTTATTTAATTAAATAAGAAGACTTGGGGATTTAAATTAAATAATTTGATGAATTTAATTTAATAAGATGAAATGTTAGCATGAAAGGGGATGAATTAACTTGATTAGATTAATTAGGTTAATAGATAAAAATGGTGCAATTAATTAAATATCTAGGAAAATTTAATTAATTAAATGAAAAGAGGATGGGTTTCAATAAGAAATGACGTTAGTATACTTGGTTCAAGTGCATGCTATCATTCAAGACATTTTTAAGTGTCTACATTTTTCCCCTCTTTGAAGTGAGGTACCTATTACGTTGGTTCAAAGATTTACGCTCTTCAAAAAAATACTACTCAGATCAAAAACCAATTTTTTTCTAATTTTGTAGATGCCCCACTATTGCCCCAGTGGAAGGAATAAGCCGATTCCCTATCCCCTAGAGAAATAGGGTGAAACTTTTGAATTTTGGGTTGATTTCTCGACAAAGATTAAAATGTTGCCTCAAGGGTCTAAAAAGGCTTCAAGATGCAAAAAAAAATGCCAAAAATACAAAAAACGATGCAAAATAAGCTTTAGTTTGGTAAGATTGGTGAAAATGGTGATAGCTTCAAGGTTTAATTAGGGAAAAAACCCTAATTTGCATGCTTAAATAAGTGATGGAGGGTCAATTTAATTCATTTTTTCATTCACACCTTAGAAAATCCTTGCATTTTGAGCTTTGACCCTCTGACAAAATGGCACAACGAGTGCTCCCACGATACATTTCTGACCCAATTCACGAGTACCAGAGGCCTCCAAGTGTAGGGCCACCGATATGTGATTCAAAAATTGACTTGCATTTTGACTTTTAAGTGCATTTATTGAAATTTGAATTCTAAATTTTGGTGGCGTCGCTGTATAGCCACACTATTTTTAGAATTAGTGATGCTATTTTGATTTATAGCAATACATATGTGATTAGCAACGTAGTTCACAATTTGAAATTAGGGTTTCAAATTTCAAATCGTGATGCAAGTGTAAATAGTGATGCACCTCGTGATTTGAAATTTAGGATTAGGGTTTTCCAAGGTCAAATAGCAATGCATGTGTGATTAGTGACACATACCGTGATTTGCAATTTAGGATGCATCCAACGTTTTTGTTTGGACTTTAAGTTATAGTGACTCTATCGTAAATAGCGATGCTTTTGTCATTTTGGGGGATAAAAGCTCCAGAATTTTAAACAATTTTTATAAATTTTGACGTCATGTGCTTCATGGGTGTAGGAGGTTATTCAACCTTTGATGTCACATGAGCATCAATTGATAGTTTTATCTAGGCTTGGTGATTTTTCTGAGTTGTGATAGGAGCACCTAGGAGAGATTGGTTTGTGGTACGTCACCTATATGCCTTTCATGTAGACCCATTTGGTGATGATGAAAGTGCTATGTGAGTTATGGCATAGCGAGACCTTGTCATTCCACTTACCTGCCGGTGAGGCGACATTGATGTTGGAGGATGTATGGTAGATTTAGTAGTTGCCAATACATGGTGAGTGCGTGATCTATGAAACTGATGCCAAATATGATGCCTACCATGAGGTTCTTGACCAGGAGGCCATTGTCTTGGTCAACTCCTAGATTGACCTTGAGATGTACAAAGGTTGGGTGTCAAATTTCAGATTGATCATTACGATAGTGATTTCAAGGTTGGTTGCTCCTAGAACAACAGAGCAGGGAATTCAGTCCAGGATGGGGGCTGACATGGCATATGATGCTCTTCTAGAGGACTCAATATGGATGGGGGACAGTGATGCTGGCCTCCCTTTACCATGATATGTATGTCTTTGTGTATTGTGATGGTAGAGCGATTGGTACAAAGGTCACCCTTCTTTACATATGGGCCTGGGAGTTTATTTTCGTGCTTTGATCGATTGTTCATATGATAGATGTGGAGCCAAATGATCTATTTGATTGGAGGTATAGAGGTTACATCACTCTATAGCATACAGGGCAACTCAAAATTCCTTACTCGCAACGAGTGATCGACTAGATGATTGTTTTCAGATGGTAGTCGACATGGTATGATGATATTTAGTATTTAGTCTTTGCTCGGTAGACTCGGTTCATGTAGGGTTGAGAGCACATGATTATCAAGAGGTACCTAGTTAATAGAGTCTCCGAATAGTTTGACGAGAGGAAGGACATGCCTGATGATCAGTATACTACCATTTTTTCAAGGTCAGTCCGAGAGATAGCATGGAGACACACGATCCCAACCCACAAGGTTGTAGAGGGATTCCAATAGTTGGTTGCGAGGCCATGGGCCTATGATCAGAGATAGGTAAATGCATAGATGATTCCTACTTATGATGCATGGTTCACACCCCCTCCCCAATTGACAGATCCAACAAGAATACCTCGACAAGGGATGTTGAGAGGGAGGGTAGTCGATAGAGGTAGAGGACAAGGCAAAGGTCCAAATGGTAGGCGTAGAGGATAGGGTAGAGTTCTAGATAGCAATAGCAGATGACAAGATGGCCAAGATGGATAGGTCTTAGGTGCACCACCAGTGCACCAACAACCTCCTCAACAACCACTGATATAGCAATAGCCACCGTTGGGGCCAAATCCTCATGATGTTCAGATATAACAACTACAACAATAGATACAAGTGATTATGACTGAGAGAGATCAGGCTCTACAATAGATATTAGCCATCACAGTTGAGAGAAACCAAGCCCGACAAAAAATATTAGCTATCATAGCTGAGAAGGATTAGGAGCATTAGCTCAAACATACCTCCGATATGTAGTTGGAATAGGAGGTCGCGTGGCACCAACAATTAGAGGCTATGACGACTACAAAATAGGGACAAATAGTTTCTACCCATTTATATAGAGAGGCCATGACTGAGGCTATGTATTATTGCATGCAATATCACCGAGATTTCCTTGTGGTGATTTGACAACCAAATTACTCATAGAGGAGTGGAGCACATCTCCAGGCTAAGGATCAGCTAGAGAGACAACCTGGTGAGGGGAGCAGCCATCAGGGCTAGTCTGCTTATATTGACACTTTTTTGATTATTGCCCAATTCTTTACACAGATATACATTCATGGGATTCTTTTTGATAGCCTCATGGATATTGTACTTTTGATGGATATACATACACCAACTCAGATATTATATTATGATAGTCACCATTTTTTGATATATATATGAGATGATATGGATTTGATATAACGCGACGTATTCATTTTATTTCATGTTTATGAATGTATATGATGTGATATGATGCATTATGATCATGTATGGATGCAATGTAATGAATGGATTCATTTATTTTTTGATATATTTTTATGATATGTTATGGGATGGATGATATGATATGCAGATGTTATGCTTATGCAAATGACATGGATGCATTTATTTTTCATATACTTTTCTTATGTAGTTTTATGATATGATGATGTATTCTTATGGATGATGCAAATGTTCATGCTTATGAAATGATAATGTGATGTATGTTTATGATATGTGTGAAATGATTTAAGATGCTTAGAATGAAAAATCTATATCATTCATCAAAACTTAAATGATAATGTGATGTATGTTTATGATATGTGTGAAATGATTTAAGATGCTTAGAATGAAAAATCTATATCATTCATCACAACTTAAATGATAATGATGGTGTAGTGAAATATGGTATGCTATGATTATGCGAGATGTATGCATGCTGATGATTTGTGGATAGATGATGGATTCATTGATGATGTTTTTGATGATTGTCATGATACCAGGTTAGCACAGAGAGAAGATAGAAGAAACAAGATGAATGATTTTTACCATTGGTTGTGATGATTGATTCAAAAGATCCAACAATTCTATGATCCACCAAGAATTTATTAGAGATGGTGGTGAGAAATGCATGATGATGACTTTCTCATATCTTTGTATTGGTATTTTCTGCCATTCCTTATTTTTGATATAACACGTAGATACGATGCATCAAGGTATTAATAACTAGGATGGTGCTGTATCTAGTGTAATGGAATTTGACTTTGCAAAGAGATAACATAGTTCTTGTTCACACCTTGACATATGGAAACCTCAATGGAATGTTAGTTAGAAGCTTAGAATACATCAGACTAAACCATATGAAATAGTCAACAAGGTATGCCAAACAACCTCCCTAAACACAACTAAGCATGTATGTGCCAATATTATTTTACAAGAATACCCACAAACACAACAAATGAGAGATAATGATTGATGCCCCATTCCTTTCTCTCTGAATCATTTTGATAGAAATCATCGAGAGGTCCTTGGAATGGGTCAATAAGATAAATCATAAGAAAAGATCAAAGACAAACAATTAGTGTTATCTATATCTCTTGCTAGTTTAATTTGGTTAAGGTGATTTCTGATACTGATGTCCATCGCAGGAAGGATGCATCCTAGGACATGTTGATCAAATTTTTTGATTAGGATGAGGTGAGTGATAAGTCGTTGATACAAACTCCATTGGCGCACTTACCTATGATCTAGACTTTAGATTTTGACAATTAGGTTATCAGTTTATGACTTGTGACACTTGATTTCTACTTGTTTTGACAAAGGTTGAAGGTGATGATCGATTTATTATGGGTGAAAGAAAAATGGGATGGATGGTTTTAGGTTTTTCTGAATATTTTAATGTTTTTGGTATTTTTAAAATGTTGAGGCTGTTTTTGGTCTTTTTGAAAGTTTATGTGAATGTTTTAGTTTTCAGATTATTTGAGGTTTTCTAGGGTTTTTCTAAGTTTTCAAATATTAAAGGCTTTTAAAATTTCAAATATTTAATGATTTTTCAATATTTGAATGTTTAGGGATTTTGAGTTTTACAAATATTTTGGGGTTTTCAAGATATTTGAATGTTTAGGGATTTTACAAATTTTCGACCAAGAAATTAACCTAAAAGACCTATCCTAGGGGCCTCAAGGGCTGATAAAAGATTAGCCTTGTCTATGTTATACACACAGAGACCAGGTAGTTCAATTGATTCAACTTATTGACAATGAGATATGAACACTTGATGGATTGCCAGTTTATTATGACAGACTCCTAAAGGACTGACCTAGGGTGTCTTAGGGGGACATCAATGATGGCCTTGCCTATGTTTAAGCTTAAAGATCCATAGTTTGACAAGGTACCATTTTTGGATTTTCAATGTTTTGACACTTTTAGGGATTTTGATGTGTTTTGGATGTTTTGGATTTTTGACTTTACAATTTTACAAATGTTTTTGTATTTTTTTATGAATGTTTTATGAATTTTTTGGTATTTTTTATTGTAATTTCCAATAACCTTAAGATATACAAGAACTCGATCTGATCAATAACGAATTTCCCCCAGTGTGATGCAATAGACTACCTTGATATAGGCAAGACAAATTTACCTTAAGAATATGCCAAGTAGTACTAAGGGGATATGATACTTCACAACATTGAGCTATGATAAGGACATGGATGGATGGTGGAATAAATAGGATGATAGATGTGATGGATGGATGGGATGCCAAGAATGATGGGATAAAGATCCATAGATATATGGAGGTGCTTTATTTACTCAAGGAACCTATTTGCCATATTTTCACCAAGGTACTTTCCCAAATCACCACCGAAGTGGTTTTCACTAGAGGATGATTGTTTTCATTTAATTTTTCAATCCTTTTTCTCGTTTTTTTGGATTTTGATATTTTTTGAATTTATTTTTTTGTATTTTCAGATTTACACCCTTCAAGACTAGGCATAAGACTTTTTAATATGCAAGTTGTTGGTTGGTTTCCGCAAGGGTTCACCTTCAGGTGTAGACAATCGGTATGCTCTTGATCCATAGCTTGTTGTGATGAAAAAGGGACCTAGCTAGTTAGGCTCAAAATTTCCTTTACCATCCTAATTTGAAGATTCTTTTGGTTCTACTTTAGGACAAGATCTGCTACCTATAAATATTGACACTTGATCTTCTTGTTATAGCTTTGTTTCAATCAGTTTTGATATAGTTGCAAATGATTAAGGGCATAAGACAACCCTCGTCCAAGAATTCTAGCTCATTTAGCCAAGATACTCTGTATTCTTCATTAGTGATTAGGTTCTATAGTGAAACTCACAGTGATGGAAGCTCAACCTCAATAGGAAATATGAATTATGATTTTTAGACCAAGGAGAAAGGGGTTGCACCTATAGGCGTGTAGATACTGGTTTGATATGCCTAAAGAGCAGGATTTAACTATAGATGCCAATCACGAATGGCTTCATTGATCATTTTCTTTAAGATTTTTAGAATGGTCTTGTTTATAGCGCTAGCTTCTAGAGCTTGAGTTAGATCTCCATGTTGTTGACAATGGAAAAATTTCTACACATACTAATGGGCTTCTCTTTCCATGGTTGTCTAGTAGTACCTTGTCCTCAATAGTTACTTAGCTAAAGTCATACCACTAGAATGGGAACCACATATGCCATTATGTACTTCTAATAAAGATATCAAGCTTCCTCTTGGTTAAGACATCGTAGTAACATCCCTTTGATGCTTTGATGGTAAAGGGTATCACCTAGGATCACGAATCGATTTTCCTTATTTACAAAGGTCTTTTTAAGGTTGGAGGTGATATCAGATGGGAGGGTTCCTTTGCTAAGGTAGATGAATATGTCATGATACCATGTGGATCCAGGAGCAACAATGACACACACGAATTTAGATTCATGGATTTCAAAATTTGGTATGAGAATTTTTTCTACCAATAATTCACATTAGAGGATGTTGTTTGACATGTCTAATAATGATCCAATGGTTTCCATAGTGTCTACTGCTCGATTGTTCATGCGAGGAATTTGCTCAAAATTTATATCAATGAAAAGGTCCTTGATATTTTCTACCATCTTCTTATAAGGAGTAAGCTTGTCATCCTTGGTTTGGTAGTCATCATTGACTTGGTTGATGACCAGTTGTGAGTCTCCATAGACTTTCAATTCTTGTATCTACCACTGAACTGTTATCCTTAGACTTGTGATTAGGGCTTCGTACTCAACAATATTGTTAGTAAAAGGAAATGATAGATTGTATGACTTTGGGATGAATATCCTTGAGAGGTGATGAAGAGGATACCCAAACTTGATCCATGTTGGGCGAATGATCCATCAAAGTACATTTTCCACTAATCTCTTAGATTTACAAGGAACACTATTTCATTAGGGAAGTTAGATATCAATGGGTTCTTTGCATAGATAGGTGCCTCTGCTAGTTGGTCTATGATTACTTTTCCTTTGATTTCCTTGTGCTCCATGTACTCTATAACAAATCTAGTCAAGATCATCACCCATTTTTCCATTCGCCTAGTGAGAGTGGATTTGAATAATAGGTATTTCAATTGGTCGATCTTTGCAATAAGCTTGACTTGATGTGACAACATGTAATGTCTAAAATTTTGTGAAGCAAAAACCACCACTAAGAATTCTTTCTCAATGGATGAATAGTTAATTTCATAGCCTACCAAGGTCCTACTGATGTAATAGATAGCTCTTTCCTTTCTATTTTCATCATGTTGTGTTAGAAGAGCACCCAGTGTTGTTGATGTTGCTGAGATATACATGATCAATGGTTTGTTTGGTATCAACGGCATGAGCACTGGAGGTGTCAATAGGTAGTCCTTGATTTGCTGGAAAGCTTTATCACACTTATCATCCCACTTTTAAGTTATTCCTTTATGGAGAAGATGCGAGAAAGGGTGGATTTTGTCTGATAATTGTGCTATGAACCTTTTGATGGACTGTAATATTCCTTGTAATCCTCTCATCTACTTTAGTGTTTGTGGTGGTTCCATGTCAAGGATGGATTTTAATTTTATTGGATCAATTTCTATCCCTCTTTGTGAGACAATATAGCCAAGGAGTTTCCATGATGTAAGCCTGTCGAAGATGGGTCCTAAGACTTCTATGTGCTCACTTATTTTCTTTGAATTTTCCAAAATATCATCCACATAATCCTTGACTATTTTGTGGATCGTGTCATGAAAGATGAGGGCCATTTCTCTTTGATAGTTTGCTCCTATGTTCTTCAGCTCGAATGGCATAACGTTCCAGCAATAGGTTCCCCATGGACAAGTGAATGTAGTTTTGTGTTGATCCTCCTTAGCGATAATGATCTGATTATAGCCTGAAAAATCATATGTGACTGACAACATTTCATGCCCAACTGTTAAGTCCACGATGAGGTCGATGTTAGGAAGAGGGAAATCATCCTTCGGGAATGTCTTGTTTAAGTATTTGAAATGTATGCATATTATGATGCCCCCAGTGGGTTTGAAGACTAGTACCAAGTTTGAAACCCACTCAAGATAATCTATCGATTGGATGAATCCAATGTCAAGAAGCTTTTGTAACTCAAGTTTTAACAAGAGTGTTATCTGAGGGTGCATCTTCCTTAATTTTTCTTTATTGGCTTAGGTTCAGGATAGACTACTAAATGATGCACAACTATTTTTGGATCGAGCCCTATTATATCTATGTATGACCATGCAAAGTTTTCTCATCATTCCTTTAGGAATGTTGCTAGGTTCTTCTGATCTTCATCCAACAGGGATTCAGCATAGAAAGTGATCTTGGGTGCTTCTTCTATTCTCACATTGACTAGAGTGGCCTTTTCTGCTAGACCCGTTGACTTCTTTGGATGCATTGCACTAAGGGGGATATTGAATCCCTCATCCTTGGATGCCTCAAAGAGGTTTCACCTTCAGATGCATCCTTTATTTTTACTATTTTAGGATCAAAATGTTCCATAATGTGGTTTTCACTTAAAGATCTGCATGTTAGTTGGATGTCATCAATTTTATGATTGAAGGATTCAATCATCTCCCCATATTATGCCCCCTATGTCTAACTCTATGTAAAAACTAGCTTTGTGATCTGTCCATGGTAAATTGGCATGGAGTCCGATGAATTCTGTGATCACTTCATCATTTTTGAATAAATATAGAACTGGTGGTCCTCATTGGTCTAGGTCAATGAGTTGTGGGTATACTATGTGTATTTTAGTCAGTTGATTGCTCAGAATAAAGGATTTATGCATATCGTGAAGAGGGATTTATTCTCAAATAATTCAGCAACATCAAGGGGGAAGTTGTCTATGGTAGTATCATGTGATGTCGGTAACCAAGAGGAAGCCTCAAATCATTTAGCATGAGTACCTTTTCCAAGAAGGGTAACCTTACTAGTAGTACAACCTAGGCCAAGATTCTTCAAGTGTTTCTCAGGAACGATGGGTTCTAGCAAACCATTATCATTTTGTCCTAGTTTATCATTCTTGTTATAACCCCATCACTTCATTAGCTACAAGCCTTTATTGTCATCTTCCATACAAAGAACAGGAACAGGTCGTTCATCCTAATATAGCAGTTTAGAGACATCCTCCTCATTGATATCTTCTTGGTTCAGATCCCCCCACTTCGTGAAGGTAGTATCTTCCATCTTGATTGTCTCAGGCTCTTTGTTGCTAGATGCGAGTTTCCCATGGGATTGAGGAGAAAGTGGCAGCTCTCCCAAGAAAAATGTATCCTTCATTAGCTTATAGCTTCCACAACTATCATCCTGAATCATTACTTTGATGTAAGGAATGTTCTGCACAATAGGTATTTTTTGTTTTTGATGTTGATGCAAGGGATTATGAGTCAAAAAATGAGGAGGATTTTGTAGGCCCTTCATCATTCTTGGGAATTTGGGGGATCTTATATAACTTGGCCTCAAGGTTCTTGTAAGAGTAAAAGGCCTTAGGATCTCCATGGATGGTAATTTATCATCTCTCAAAAAGAAATTGTACACATTGATGATAGGTCGAGGCTATAACTTTTAGGGCATGGATCCATGGTTGACCAAGTAGGATGTTGCAGGGAAGATTAAGGTCTAATACTTGGCATGTAGTTTTTTCAATGACAGGTCCTCCTTGGATGGGTAATGAAATGATTCCTTGTGATACCTGCTCTTGATCATCATATGCTCTGATGGTGGTACTCTTTGCTTTCTTAATGGTATCCTTTGAATAGCCTAGGTTCTGTTAGTGTAATTAATTAATTAATTATTACACTAACATAAGTTAACTTAGGGTTAATTAATCATATTAGTCCTAGGTTACTTTTTATCATTTAAATAATGGTGTTGAGATAAGATTCCCTTCTAGAAGATGAGTTGTCTTTTCTAGAAGTTATCTCCATCTTGTTATCATTTCCTAGGTTAGGGTTTCATGTTGTCACATGAAGTGTGATTTGAACACTTGGCAACATATTATGCATTATAGGTTTAGCTCTTGCCTATTTAATCAGGCATATGTACTCTTTGTAATTAAGAATCCAAATCATCATAATAGAATATCTATTTTGAATGTCATTATCATACTTTCTGTGTGGGTGAATATTTCTTCTTGGCAAAGGTCCTCTATTGAAGTCTGCAGCTTCATCAAGGCAACTTGTGTATCCAACATTCCAACATGGTATCAGAGCTATTCCAGTGAAGGTTCATCCCAGGATCAAGAAAGTTTGGCTCCGATTTGGACATATTCAGCCATTTGAGGTATATCTAGGGTTTTTGCATTTTGTACTATCCATACACATTTGCAGAAAAAAATATCCTCCCTTTCAGTCCTCCATCATGGCAAATTTTTTTTAGATCTACAGGCATTTTTTATTTCAAAAAAGGGGCTCATATTTGGCAAAAAAATTATTATTTGGGTATTTTGTATAGTTTGCAGAAAAATATTTTCTGGGCGACCATCAATTTATTCATCTGTCGGCATAAGGGTTTGATTATTTCCGCAGACTATTGGGTTTGATTTGTTAAATCCATCGGCTTCAATTATATTATATATTCGGCATACATATATTAAAGGTTTTATCTGATTTTTAATTGCCAATCAAGGAAATATTAAAAATCAAAAACTTTTTTGTCTGCCTATATTCTTTTTCCGCAGTCTGTAGATGTACCTGTGTCGGTCGCTTTTATTCCTTCTTGCAGGAGGGGTACCGTTTGTCGAGCCCACTATCCGCTATCACATCCACTGGTCACATCACCATTGGTTGTTAGTTGTCTGACGCCCGTCACATCCCCGCTCGTGTCATCAACCACCAACCGGTGACTCCCGTCGACCAGTGACTCCCGCTGGCCATTCCACCTGTCAACGACCGTGCAGCCATCCATCCCACCAACGACCAAAGGCTCCGCTCCATCCAGCGGCGCCGCCCCGGCACCGCCCGACAACTGCTTTGCCACCGCTCCGCCCGGTGGCCCCATTTTTTTTGCCAACCCTACACCTGCGGTCACATCAGCGATCGAGTGCTAAGCCCGAAGGGGCTTATTTTTTGCTCCCTGTTAGCCTACAGAGTGCCTCATCTAGGCATTTTTTTCATTTTATCATATCTTTTCACCAAGGTATCAAAAATCTACAAACGAGATATCGTCGGAAAGGGAATTCAGTGATCTTTCTAATGGTGACATCCATTCTAGGAAATTTTGCTTCTAGAAAATTCTACATTCAACTGAAGTCAAAACCCTAATTTGGATATAAAGACTCATATCTTCGCAACCGTTGATCAAAATTCAGTGATTCCAGCGGCATCAGGAAGGTAATTCAGAGATCTTTTCACCAGTTTCAACTCCAGGTACTCTTGCATTTTTTTTGTTCAACTTCATGCATTTGTTCAATAACTTGGATATCCTAAAGCTTGGGAAAAGGTATTTTATTTGGGTTGCATCAATTTAGTTGCATATCAGTTTTGGGAGTTTCTATTTGCTATTGAACGTCATTGTCTTTGTATTTTTGGAGAAATTTGTTTGTACATTATGGGGCTTGCATATTATCCTTCTTTGACTATGTTGCACATAGGAAACTATAAACAATGGCGAGATGGGATCATCCACCATCTCCAAACACTTGAATTGTTGCCACATTTGTATGGTACGGTTCCCCATCCAGGTCAAGGTATTCAAAAATTTTCTTGGAGTTGCAGCAGATATAATGTTTTAGTAGTGATTGCAATGCATGTTGATTGTGATATTTTGGAATCTATTGATCATTGTGATAGTCCTCACATCCTTTGGACTAAGATTTGGGAGATATATGGAGATTCAGATACTCCACCCTTCCTTGATGGTCATGATTCAGAATGTCAGGTTTTAGATCAAGTACCCCATGATGATATTGCTATGCAGGAGGTTGTTTGTTTAGATTGCCTTGACTCTTCCGAAGAGGTTGAAAAGGTTGCTTCAAATGATTCTTCTTCTCCATCAGAGACAGTTGGTATCCCTTCACATTCAGTGATTCCTTGTCCAGAGTCATTGATTAAGGCTTCCATCATCATCATTCAGCAGGACACATTCTGTTTTCCAGACTTGACATCACAGGATTGCTTTGTTTCAGGTATCACTGACTTGGCTACTTCTACAGGTTTGGAGGAAATTCTTGAGGGGATATCACTCATCTATTCAGATATTTCATACATGAGACTTTCTCCATCTTCATCGGAGCTCCTTTAGCATCTACCATTGGATTGGATTCAGTCTTCTTTCAGTGGTTTTGAGGACACTTCATTATGGGGGGGCAATCAAGTCTCCATCTATTCCTTTCCTTCCTTCAATTTCTATCTGGAATGGGAAGCATCTCTACACTTGCACTTGGTTTTGTTTCTTCCGAAAGGGAGACAAGTTGTTTGTCGACATTGGATCATATTTTGTCTACATACACTTACCATTCTTGCAGGTGATCACATCTTTTGGGGGGGCTATCTAGTCTCTCTATTTCCCTCCTATGGGGGGGCCATTGATTGTATTGTATCCATGTGATGATTTTTGTCCTTGGGGGGATGATGTTGAGTCCTCCAATCATCACCTTTCTGCATTTCATCTCCTTTTTTGGAGTCATCATCATGCATAATCATTGCATTTTCATTTCCTCCCTATGTTGCACTTATGGGGGGGTGTTAGTGTAATTAATTAATTAATTATTACACTAGCATAAGTTAACTTAGGGTTAATTAATCATATTAGTCCTAGGTTACTTTTTATCATTTAAATAATGGTGTTGAGATAAGATTCCCTTCTAGAAGATGAGTTGTCTTTTCTAGAAGTTATCTCCATCTTGTTATCATTCCCTAGGTTAGGGTTTCATGTTGTCACATGAAGTGTGATTTGAACACTTGGCAACATCTTATGCATTCTAGGTTTAGCTCTTGCCTATTTAATCAAGCATATGTACTCTTTGTAATTAAGAATCCAAATCATCATAATAGAATCTCTATTTTGAATGTCATTATCATAATTTCTGTGTGGGTGAATATTTCTTCTTGGCAAAGGTCCTCCATTAAAGTCTGCAACTTCATCAAGGCAACCTGTGTATCCAACATTCCAACAGGTTCTTAATCAAATGAAGTGTACAAATTTTCAAACCAATACCTCCATACTAAGACTCTTTTGACCTTGTTCTTATGAATGACGACCTCAAGATGTAAGGCAGATTTATGAGATGGTTGTGATGGAAGGTCTTGTTCCAAGAAGGTGAGAAGGTGGTCAATGATGTGCCCTACCACATCTTGAAATTAGTCTATATCAATATCCTCAGGGATGGATGACAAAGACAAAGAATTCTCTAGGATTTACCTATGTGCAGGAGATATTATCAATAGTTTGAAGATTGATATCTGTGCGGGGGTCTTCTCAAGTTGATCTAGGAGATTATACTTACTAGGATTAGATATTGTTGAAGTAGGTTGTGCCCTATATTGAGATGGAACTACGTGGATAGTGAATTTTCCATGTCGTGTGGTGACTCCACACTCCACACTAGGCCCTTTGATGGTGACAACGGTGATGACACTATCATAGGAGGTGACTACATTGGAATAGGTATGCTGCTTATTTGTGTAATCCTTAGCTTTTTTAATGTTGTTTCCTTTGTTATAATCTAGCATAGGGTTTTTGTATATCTTAAGATCCTGGTTACTGGCTAGTACTTCAATAGATATGGTGTCACTATAAGGTCTTGGATAATATTTTTGAGCCTCATGCGGTTTTTCGTTTTGTGTCCCTTAATTTTGTGAAAGTCACAAAGATTGTTCTTGTTGTATCGGGATGGTTTTTCCTGTGGTTCTTGGTAGTTTTCAAAATTAGGTAGCATTATCAAGTTTGACTCTACCAATTTCTTCATGATGGTCTTGATAGGCTTGGATAATTGTGTGTACTTTTATTTCAAATAGTTATTCTTGTTAGGGGTTCATCTTTGTTGTGTTTTGATATTGTTGATCTAATTGTTTTGAGGAGGTATTGTTTGTTGTGTATTTGTTTGAATGTTAGCTATTTGATTTTTGTTCGGCCTAGGATCACTTAGGACCACCTTAGCATCTACCACACCATCATTTTTACACTTGTGTTTATCCCAAACACGAGGCCTGTCATTTGAACTAGTTGATGGGAAATTGTATTTGTATGCTTGAGTATTTCCCTGTGAGATTAGAGCTCTCTTGATGTTAAGGGATCTAGGGACAAGCTCGTCATAAGAGGTAATGCACCACATTTTCAAGTGGAAGGATAGATCTAGATCTATATTTTCTATGATGATCCCCACTTGTTGTTCATTGGGAAGAGGCCATTTACTCTTACTAGATCTTTGTCTCCACAGTTGCAAGAAATTGGTGAAAGATTCTCCTTTGTTTTGTTTGAGAGTATACAACTCTTCTAAACTTACATCCATGTCAAGATTAAATGAGAAGTGATTGATAAAATTTATCGATGATTTCTTGAAAAAAAATCATACTAGAAGGAAGTTGAGAAAACCAATCTATGGCAGGACCTATTAAACTTGGAGGGAAGAGGCACATTAGATAAGAATCATTGTAGGCCACCTCCATACATATGACGTTAAACTCTTTGATATGGTCCGTAGGATTTCCTCTCTTTGTATTTATCAAATTTGGGGATTTCAAAGCCAGGAGGGAACGATACCATTGTGATGTTTCGATCGAATGGATAGGGACATAGGTTATGTGTATGTGGCTTCTTTGTCTTGCCCATATGAAGATCCTGTATTTCTTGGGATAACACCTTAAATTGTGATGCTAGATCGTCTTGCGGGTTTGGTGGAGGAACATACGTTGCATATTGTGAGATGGAAGATGGGTTGTACGTGGGATTCTAATATGATAAGGTGTTGTATGGTGTGTATGGTGGTGTGGGATTTTGTAAAGGTGATTGAGGTGTTGATATATATGTTCCTGATGCATCTGTATTAACGATTTTCTATTGAGTATTATAGTAGGAACTTTGTTTTGGTTGTTGTTGTTGGGCATACTATTTAGCTAGTAAGGCTTGCTATTGTTGTTGAGCCACAAGGGCTGCTTTATGGGCTTGTTGTTGTTGTTGTGCTGCTAAAGCTTCTTAATATATTGGGATTGTTTTTGTTGCTGCTATTGTTGTGCTACTAAGGCTTCTTATTTTTCTGCTAAGGTTGCTTGTTGTTGTTGTTGATGTTGTTTTTGCTACTATTATTGTCTTTTTAGGGCTACTTGCTATTGTTGCTGCTATTGTTGGCTACTAGGGTTGCTTCTTGTTGTTGTTGTTTTTGTGCTTCTAGGGGTGTTTGTTGTTGTTGTGCTACTAGGGCTGCTTGTTATCTTTATTATTATTGGATGGCTTGTTGATAAGCTTGTTGTACTTGATGTAAATCTAAGGCATGTGCTTACACTATAGGATTAGTTGGTTGTTGGGACATCTGTGATGGATTTTGGGTGTTGATGTTTTGAGTAGGTATCAGATTTTTGATGAGAGATTGGGGGTTCCCTTGGTTTAACGTTCCTTGGAAGATGGTGGATTGAGATGGAGGAATGTAAGTTTGAGCTCCCATTTGATTTTGCATGGTAAAAGGGAGACCGTGGAAAAAGATGAGGATGGTGCCATTAGATTTTATGATGGTAATGACATACTTGGTCCTTGAGTCCATTGATTGAAAAGGTTACCTTGAATGATATCTTGAGGATTTCCTCATGCTAGGGATGTGGACAAGGTATTACCTAGGTCAACAGGATTCATGACCAAGGGATTATTCTAATTCAGGTTGATGATGGATGGGATGGATTTGTTTTGGGAAACCAATGGTATAGATGAACGAGTTGGGGGATTGGATAGAGATGTCCCTATTTGTGCTAAAGGTTGAATTTGTGTTAGGGTATTGGCATTCCCTTATGGGTTGATTTGAGATATTTGGCCTATACTTCCTTGCAGGATGTACGAGACACTTGTGGTACTTGTGGGTATGGATGAAGATGGGTACCCTCAATATGTTTAGGTTGTCTTGGATTCATGAAGTTTAATTGGTTGATGTTGATGCAAGGGTTTTTCGGGAACAATTGAGGAACCAAAGGTTGGTGTCCAAGTAGTGCTTTGAGGTAGATTGGTATCGAGAGTACCCACAAGTGCATTGCTTTCGAATGGAAGAATTAGACCAAAGTCCTTGGTAGGACTAGTTGCAAGACTAGGATTGGATGTTTGATTTAGCCCTAGTGATGGAGTTGTTAATTCTTGTGTCAAAGGTTTCACAACAAACAATGGGGAAATCATATTAACTTTTTCTAAGGCTTGATGTTCTTGTTTGTAATATATGATTTCTTCCTTAGTAAGTCCAAATGGGTTGTTTGTAATGTATTCAATCTCATATGGCCCTGATGGAGATGAGGGTTTTTATAATGGGGTAACTTGACTTCTTGGATCAAATTCTAAAGGATTGGGATCACTTGAGGTGAATGTGACTTTGGTTTTATCCATGATTCTCTTGTGTTGTGATCTTGTCTTTACCATAAATTTTGAGTCACCTATGGGAGAGTTATGTTGATATTTGTGATGTTTGAACTCTCTAGTTGACTCAAATATAGGTAAAAGGGACACTTTATGTCTTTTGGGAGAAATTATGACAATGGGTGATGAAAAGGTGAATGATATGGAGAGTGATCTTTGCAAACGTTTCAAGACAACACTTTTGACTTAAGTTTTAGTTTTTGATGTTTGGATAAAGGATGTTTATGAACTTGGAAATATTTAGGGTAGACTTGTGAACTTCAAGATACACTAGTTCAAGGATGATAACTAACATAAAAAAATGCATGAAAAAGGATCCATTTCACATATAAAGTAGCTAAGTTAGGTGTTGGTTTGATAGATGTTTAAGTACAAAAGTGTTGGTGTATTCAATTTTTTTGTAAAGTTTGGTGAAGTGAAGGATGAAATTTGATGAAGGGGTGGATGAAATGTTTGACCCAATGTTGACCTAAAGTGAATCTTCATTTGATAAGACCAAGGTAGTGAGAAACATGCTAGATCTCTAAATTTTTCAAATCCTAAAGACTCAATGATTTAGATAGGTTCAAGATCGTGAAAGAGACTAGGGTTTTGACTATAAAAGAATGCATACAAGTCTATATTGTTCCTTGAAGCACCTTTGTAGAATTTGTATACCAACCTGGTTCTATTTTGGTGAAGTACTAAAACGTGTCTTTTGAGAGCTCTTGGAATAAGATGCCTAAGTTTGAAATGACGACCTATAGACATTCTCTTGGGGATTCTGATTTTGTGTGAGATTATTTAGAGAAGTCTAAGTATATGGAAGAAAAGAAGATATTTATTGCCACATGGGTGGTGGTAATATGGGCCTTCCAATCTCAATATCAATTTGTTCCTCTTCTTCGTCTAAGATTTTTGTTGCATTTCTCCACTAGGTTGGTGTTTCTTTTGTTTCAAAAGTGAAGCTTCTCAAACTAATAATTATATTGCTTTGTTCTCCTTCAACGAGTTCAAAGTTTGGTTGAATGATACCAGGTGTGAGGTCACATTATTCAATGGTAGAGATCAGTCTCCAAATGGTCATTTGGGGTTCAATTATCAAGTTACCTTGCTTAAGTGAGCTTCCTTTTACCACAAACATTTTGTCTTGATTAAGTTCAAACTAAATGTCGATGTCAAGAACATCATTAATTCCATAAGGTTCATTTTGTGAAAAGGATGAAGTTCAAGCCACAGTTGCCTATGTTGACTTTGGGAATTATGGGTTGAGATATAAACAAAAATGCTTAAAATTCTCTGAGAATAAATTCTTATGGCAAGCATTAATATTAAGGTTTTGTCAAAGGGTATCCATACTTAAACCAAAGGGTTTGAAATTTTGAGGAAGATTGTGAATGTTTGTTTGCACTGTTCTGGAACCAAGCAAAGTATTAAACTGACTCAAAAGTATTTACCATCCTAGTTTCAGAAGATACTACTTTTTGAATCCCAACTTGGATTTCTCCAAACACTAAGATAATGTGAACAACTAGAGATTTTGGGACATTGGATCCCCTCCACAAAACAAACTTCTTGAGACCACCAAATCTCAAATGCTAAAGATTTGAAGATCTTAAGGATTTTTTTGTTTCAACAATGAATAGTAAAACGTGGGGCGGCTTTAGAAAAAACCTGTCTTGCACTAGCAAGAATAAAGGTTTTTGGATTCTAAAAAATTGGTTCCTAGTAAGGACTTTAATTCAAGGTGGCCATACACATGGAAAGATCAACTCAAGATTATTTCAATCAAGAGGCCTCCCAGTCCTTTCCTAAGATATGATTTTGATGTGTCACACATAAACTAGGGGTGGCACTTGTCAGTATGATGCATCCACACCTGTTGCTTATGAGTTTTGTCACAAACACATTTTTTATGTAGTGGTTTGAAAGAGCTTGGCTTTAGCTTGTTACCGCTTGGGTCGTTCCCTCCTTTCGAGGCGGGGAGGTAGGTCCTCTAAAGATAAATAAAAGAAAGGAAGTACATTTGTATTTTGATCTCCTCGATCGCATGAAGTAAGGAGAGATCACACACAACACCTTTTCCCTACACTAACATGGGGTTCATTTTAATCCAAATTGAAATATGTGGGTAATTATACAAAATTTCAAAGGAATTTTTTTGATTCCCAAGATCGCCAAGTGGCACGAGAGAAGAGCATACGCATTCAATGACACAAATGTAAATCACAAGACATAGAAAACACTTGTTAATTTAACCCTCAAAGCAAAGGTGTGTTTATTTTAAGCTCCAAACAAAGTGTTAAGTTGTATTGTTCAATTTTAAATCCAAAGTAACATAATGAGGTGAGGGTTCATTTTAATCTCGTTTGAGCATTCATTTTAAAACCCAATTGAAAGCTACTGTGGTCCTAAAGCATAAAATGAAAAGCATGATAAATGGGTTATAATTTCCCCAAAAGTGTCAAAACACTTGTTACAATTATAAGATTTAAAGACAATAATGCTTCTTCACTTCAACTTTTATTGTCCAACCTGCAAAACCCAGTTAGCCTAAAAACCAAAATAAAGTCAGAGGCATGTTAGTGATGAGAAGAAGTAAAAAAAATAAAGCACATGCTTACTAGAGAAGGGTTTCATTTTTCATGATAGCATCACCATAAGGAAAATGAGCGTCGCTCTGCATAAATCTAGTGATGGTGATAGCATCACTGTTTGGGAGCATCATTGTTCACAAATTATCAATACCTCTAAAATATATTAGCGTCACCATTTATTTTAATCAACGCAAATATATTAATTAGGCATCATTGTATCAAATGACAATAGCATTGCTATATGGCAATGCCTTTCAAAGGCATCATTGAAATCCTCTAGAGCATCGTTGTATTTGTAAAAACTTGAAAAATGGACTTCAATTGTTAAATGTGATCGATTATTTCTCCTTCTAGCACCAAAATGTGATTGACGGATTAGTACGGGCTGAATACACTTGATCCATGAATAATCGAAGCATATTCATGCCACTAAATGTCAAACCAATAGGGATCATTCAAAATAAACTAAACTAAGAATTTTATCAAAAATAACATGCTAAACTATGAAAGCTTCAAAACACCTACTCTAATCCATTTGAAACTTATCCTATTGTGGGAGTGGTGTCATATTGATATGGAATGATGAACCTTTCCCAATCCCTATGGATAAATGAGCTCGTTTCACCCAATTTTATTGAAGAAAATTGATGAAGCCATTGATAGATGTGTGATGAAACATGATTTAAAGCTAAATGAACATGATGCAAGATATTCTAAAATGATTAATGCTAAAATGATCGATATGTGCAAATGCAAAGCTAATCTAAATGGATTCTGAGCTAAAATATTGAAATCCTAATTAACAAACAAGCTACATGAATGCATCTAAGTTATCATGGAATCCATTAATGAAAGCTAAGTTATTATGCAAGTAATTAAACTAAAAAAGATGCTAAATATGTGCTAAATATGAATGTGAGTGTGAGTGATTTTAATAGCATAAGTTTGATGTTAAAAGAGGGATACATTTGTCTCCAAATAGTGACCTATTTATAGGAGAACAAATGAGAAATGGAGGGTTGAGATAGAAAAGGTTAATCAATGGTCAAGGATGGAAGAGGTTGGAGGCATGGATCATGGATTCTCATCAATGGATGAGAATTAATGATGAGATTTAATCAAGGGTTCACCTTTGTTAAAAAAAACACACTTTTAACTTGCACAAGAGGTCACAAGTTAACTTGCATAAGAAGTCAAGTAAGTTTGTTAGAAAAAGGAATATTCATTAGAATATCCTCATGAGTGAGAAAAATAGATATTTAGTAAATTAAAAAAAAGTTTAATTGTGCAAAAGGGGAAGGAATATTCCATGGGAATATTTATTTTGGAGGAATGTGCAAAGGACGAATATTCCCTTTCAAGTGGGGGAAATTATATTTATTAGTAATTTGATAATTAAATAAGGTTTCAATTATGCAAATTAGGATATTTAGATGATTTTCATTAAATAAAGTGATTTAATGAAAATGGGGAAAGTGAAATGATATTTAATCAAATTAATTAGAGATTTAAATTAAATAACTTGATGAATTTAATTTAATAGGATGAAATTTTAGCATGAAAGGGGATAAATTAACCCGATTAGATTAATTAGGTTAATAGATGCAAATGGTGCAATGAATTAAATAGCTAGGAAAATTTAATTAATTAAGTGAAAATATGATGGGTTTCAAGATGAAATGATGATAGTATACCTGGTTTGAGTGCATATGTAATGCCCTGCCACACAAACCCCATAGGACACAACAACTAACAATAAATGAAACATTTTTTTTTTTAAAACAATAATTACTTTAACCATAATTAAATAATTAAACAACATTGACATAAACCATATAACAACAACCTAGTCCCATGGGGTAACATGGTGTGCTACTCAAAAATGAAACCAACCACAACATCATTAAACGAACCCAAAAATAAATAAACCAAAGAATCGTGAATAAGAAACGACATGACCATACAACATACATTCAATCATAAATAAGATATATAAATAATATATATGAATATTATGTTATTGAATTACAACTTCCAAGTTCATTATTACATTCATGGAACATATTTCCACAAATACAACACATCATAAAATCAATGATACAATTACATCTTGCTTCCCTTATAACAACGAGAAGAGTACAATGATACAAGAATGATACGACATCAATGAATAGAGTACATAATGAGATCCATTTGAAGGAAAAATAGGTTATAACATCAAAGTTGGAAAGCTCAGGAACCACTACAACTGGTACATCTCCGCAACATCACGATCATCAATGGGGAACCCAACGGGTGCGTAGCACGTTCCACCTGACCATGTGAACCCGAAGGAACACCCCCCATGCTAGGAGATGAAAAGAGGACCCTCATCCAACAAGGTAAGAAAAAGCATAAAGGACTAATAGCACCCAATACGAAACCACATAAAAACATAAACAACAATAATGCTCTAGAGGCAACAAGATTAAGGGAAGACAATGGGAACAGTGGGAGAGTGTCATCACATGGCCTTACATGGATTAACCAGAATACCTAACACTAGGAGCTACCTCCATCAATGTGGATTAACTAGACTACCTAACACTAGGAGCCGCCTCCATCTATGGTTAACTTGACAACCTATCTCAAGGCACCGCCCCATAGGGTGACTCATGCAGAGCCACTTACCTTTCACAGAGACAAGGAAATGACCTTACCAACTAGGTCTTCCCACCTGTCCTTAGCCTTTGAGATCACTAACGACAGTGGTGAGGTGCATATTTTAGTCTTGTTATGTGTTTAACTAACCCAACCCACTAGATACTTTAATTAGGTTATCACTTATTTAAGGGAACTCTTCCATGGATGACCACTTGTGCACTAGCCCCCATGAAGAGCCACTCTCCCCTACGGTTACCCAAAACCAAAGTCAAGCAAAGGGGTGTACCTCAACACTTCAACACATAAAGGACATTCTTTAAAGAAAAACCCACAAGGCATGCCCATCTCGTGATTACATAAAGTATCAAAACCATGAAACAAGGAGGTACCACCCATACACACATCCTCAAGATAAAAAGATAGATATACAAGTACAACAACAAATGTGCAAGCACACAAACTCCCCTAGCCTCTAGAAGTAAGTAAACATCTACCCAGGAACTGAAAATACATAAGTTCCCCGAAATCTCATAACAAATTAAATCAAAGTTCCAAAATGTTCAACAAATAACTCTTCTTAAATGAATAAATCAACAACCCATTTTCTCATTTATAAGCAAAACTCTCTTAAACGATACATTATTCCAATTAAATCATGTTTCCAAACAATATAAACTTGGACATAAATAAACATATTGCATAACAAATAACAATTCCATCATTTTAAAATCATTTAATTTAAATAAACTACTATAAATCAAATTCATTTCCAACTCACAATATACATTACAGAAATAAAATATTTTAACTTAAACAATTATAATAATTATAATTAATTTGTGTATATTTTTAGAAACTAATCTTACACACCATTTATTTTATCATTTTGTTTCTTTTTCCAAATCAAAAAAATCTTTAAACTGATTTTCTATCATCATTATATCTAATTTACATATTTGATTCTAAATAAGAGTATACTAAATTAATGCTCCAATCCGAGTTTTACAAAAATTATAATTCTGTTCAATTAATTCAGAAAATAAAAGAAACACATTTTCACCACTATAAATAATTTATATATATCTAATTATATATATACACATAAATATATATATATAAAATTTAACTCATTCTATTATGCTGTCATACAAAATATACAATTAGACAACAGATTGAATAAATCTTTTTCTACAAAATGAACAGTATACACACACACACACACACATATATATTCAATTGAAAGTTAATCAAAATAAAGATTTTAAAACTAATTAAAATGTAGATTTAAAGAATAATGATCTCAAACAGAATTAACATATATACATATATATATATATATATAAAAACTCAATTTAAATATCCATTTTTAGTGTCACAGAGCTTAATAAAATGCAGCCCCCCCTCCCCCCTCCTCCCCCGACATATATATATATAAACTAAAACACATGGCAGGAGAGTATTACTAAGGGCGCAACCCTCTTAAGTGGCTGCACACAATAGCATTGTGGCTGTTGCGCAACCACTGAATAGAAAATTGGAAGAGTATGGGGGGTGCACATGGAGTATATGGGGTGAACAAGAAATAATGCCAAAGGAGTTAAACATAGGCACACAAAATAAATAAAGAAACCCCTGTGCGATATTCACTTTGCCAACAAAATAAAATACAAACCTCACTATATATATATATATAATAGATGCACAGGTAAAAGAATGGCGAAATACAATAGCCAACATGCGAACTAAAAAGAGGAAGATCTCTGGTAAAGGGAAATTTATAATGTAATAGGTTGAGCAATATCAATGGATGAATCAAAGCGGAGAAAATTTATTCAAGAATAAAAATAAGTTCCCAGACGATTTGCTAGCCAAACTCACACATGAAAAATAATAAAAGGAATGATACTAGACATGAACAAAGAGGTAGGAAAATCAATAAATTGTAGATGAGATTTAAACAACAACAAGACAAACGATTTCACACTATAAAACATAATGTAAAACTCACATAAATGTATTATTCATCACACAAAATTTTCGACAAGCAACACAATACAATTTTGGAATTTCAATTTTTTTCTTGTCAACAGGAAAGTACAAAGATATTTAAGTTTACTGTTACTACCTGGAGTCCTTCACTTGAAATTAATTGGAGACAAATTGCTAAGGTGAGCATTTCTAGACAGCTACGTTCTCACCAATATCTGAAATCCACCGCTTACAGAACCAATTTCGAAGAAACAATCTCCCGAACAAACTACAATTCTAAATTGTTTTATTATTAATTTTCAAAAAGAAATACTGAGAACACAATTTTTCCAGAAAAATTGAAGAATGAGAATTGCAGAGCAAATTGCTTTGTTTCTCCTCCCTCTTTCAAAAAACAACCAGATTGGATATAAAATCCAAAAAAGGTAAAAATCAGAAAGTTACTCATAATTTTTGAATTTTACTCCACATGGAAAATAGCCACTTGCATTAAAATTCATTTTTTTCCAATTTCAACTAAGCATTTCTTTCAAATTTCCAAAACTAACTATTTCTTGGAGAATTTAAACAATATAATTTCATTGCTAAAATATAATTAACTTTTAAGAAAAATAAATATTATCAAAATAAATAAATACACATTATAAACCATGCAACATTTAAATTTAAATTTAATATTAAATTAATTATTCGATGTTAGAATTAGTCAACATAATAATAATTTCAAATGACTTAATTTAAATATCTAATAAAATAATTTATTAATTTACATTTATTTAAATTAAATGGTATTCCCAAAATAATTTAAACTTATGCAATATTAATAAAACAACTAATGTCTACTTAATATAAATAACACTAACTAGCACATTTTTATTTTCTAAGAGAATTAATGCCATTCACTACAAATATAATTTAATTATTTAACTATAGCCATGTTCAAAATATTTAATAAACATTACTAAAACCATGGAAATAATTAACTCAAAATAAATAAACATTAATAATACCATCAAAATTGATCAATCAAACCAAAACGAATAAACACCTACACAAATAAACTCTTACCCAATCAACCCAAAGACCCAAGCGGAGAGGCACTACAACATGATATCATTCAAGACATTTTTAAGTGTCTACAGTGAGTAATGCTCATACACCTGATGCACGCCCAAAGTTCCAATGACATTCATACCTCTAAAATTTCCTAGAAAGGCTATTAGATATACGAGGTATGAAATCATATGGAATTCGTGGGCCTTGAATAATCCTATTTTTTGGCTGTGAAGAGTGTCATTGATCAAAGCGGACCAGTCGTAGTGTTCTCTATTGTTGACAATCTGAGATATGATGTAGAACATCCATGGCTGAAACTTATGTGCCTCTGCTTGACCTGTGACCCAGTTAAGGAGTAATTAGGACTACAAATTTACCTCTAGACTCTCCATGTCCAATGTTCCTTGACAAATTGTTTCATTTTTATTTTAGCCACCTTTGTGCCATTCTTTTCTAGCACTGATTCTTTTGTGCATTCCACATCTTCTCGCATTCTTCTTTTGAGACAATGAGGTTATTTGGACATGGTTGAATGGAAAAACATCTTTCAACACCTCTTGGCTTGAGGCTGCAAATTATTCGCTCATCTGTACTGATTGAATTTCCTATGAAAGGGATTGTAATGCTTGACACAAGCAATTACAAAATTGATGTTTTGTGTCAATATGGGAGAAGAGGCCACCTCAAGTAACTCAAATTGTTCAAGACTCTGGATTGTAAGGTAGTATATGCCTATCAAAGCACTCAAATCAACTACTGGGTGTAGTTGATGCAAGTTGGTGTCAAGTATCTTCAAGAAATCATGAAGCAAGATTGATTTGGTCTTGAATTCAATTGGAGACAATTGCATATTTGAAGATTTGAAGAATGATTGTGAACATGACTATTTTTGAACAGCTTCTACACAGAGGCTAAAAATAACTTCACCCAGAGGCAATTTTTAAAAAAAAATCTGAGATATGGGTTTTGTTGAGAATGTCTTTTTGAATAGACCCAGATTGTCTATTTTTTTTAAAATTGATTTTTTCAAGAACATGCAAGAAACCCTTAGAGGTAGAGGCTATGAGGCAATTTTTTTTCTGAAAAAATGAGATATGGGTTTTGCAGGCACCTGTATGCTCAATAGACCCAAATCGATCATTTTTGAAAAAGATTATTTTTCTAGAAACCCTTAAAAATGGAAGTTGCAGAAGCTATTTTTGGGAAAAAAATATCAAACATGGGTTTTGTAGCCAATCTTGTGTTGAACAAACCCAAAATGTCAGATTTCTCAACAAATTGATTTTTCTTGAACATGCCAAAAACCATAGAAAAATGGAAGTCGAAGAAGCTATTGAATTTTTTTCCAATCCTGGAGAATACTGAAAAAAAGATAATTCATATCGATAGTTGTTGAAAATTATGAACTTCTATTTCTGAAAATTGATGCCCTAGAAAAATGTCACAATGGAAAGAAGTTTTGTGCAATATGAACTTGAAACTATGAAGAACTCTAAAAATAACCTTCGTTTGATCCTTCAAATGCTATTTGAGAAGAAAATTCTATTTTCGCCTCTTGAAGTGAACCTGGAAAATAATGAATAATGGATGCCCAAATGCTTGTTAAATAAAATTTGGAGGTGAAAGGAGCAATTAACTCTTGAAAACCCTAATTTTAGGACTTATCCCATAAAATTATCTATTAACTCAAAGAATCCCCAAAAATTTAGGTGGCCAAGGCATGAGAAAGTCTTCAAAAATCTACAACTCAAGTTGACTTGGGTGCCACCTTGAGATAAGGCATCCAAGTTTAAGAGTGTTAGAATTTTTTTGAAGATTTTCAAAATTTGACATGTCTTTGATGATTGATAACCCTTGTTTGAGTGTTGTTTCCTGCCAATTTGTGAGCAATTGAGACTGAAAGTGAATTGATCTAGCAAGCCTGATCAAGTTTGAGGAGATTGCTACCTCATACTAGCCTCTGATCCTGCATTTGACTTCTTTTTATACTGGGCACCCCTGGCTGATTAGGGCACTTGGCATCACCAAAGTTAAGAGATTTTTTTTAGATTTTCATCTTTTCCTTGATAAAATACTCCTGTTTGATCTTCGATTCTGGATGTTTGATAGGTCCTATGAAGTGGCTGACGGATTCACTATGGAGTGTGAGCAAAACTGAGAAGATCTTCTTGGAGGCTTCAAACCTTAAAAAATGGTTTTGAGGTCTTTTATCTTGGGCGCCCTTGGCTAGTGGGGGCACTTTGTTTTGCCAGACAACCAATTTTTAGTGATTTTCAACATCTCTAATTTTCCTCATGTGCTTCGATAGGTAATTGATGGAGATTGATGAATCCTGTGATCAAGCTGAGATATTCAATGGAAAGTCTAAAGTATTCTTGAAAGGATGACTGGTTTTGCAAACTCTAAAAGTTGTTTTAGAGGGCTCAAATTCCTAGGTGCCCTTGGATTCCTAGGGCACCCATGTCTGTAGAAGGTATAATTTTCACTTTATCTTGTTTATGAAAACATCTCAATTTGATAGTTGTTTTTGGATGCTCGAGACCTTCGGTGATTTTGTTGACACACTCATCATGAGGCCTAATAAAATCTAAGGAAGACCTACTAGGGGTCATGAAAGCTAAAAAATGAAATTGATGCTTCAATATTTTGGGTGCCCCTGACTTGCAGGGGCACTTTTGTGTTGTATAATTAGTCAATTTTTAGTTTTTTGACTTTCTTTGACTTTCAACATTTCCTGCTTGATCTTCATTTTTGAGCGTTTGATAAATCCCGTGAATTGGATGTTGGATTCGTTGGAAATCTTGCAGAATTCTAAAGAGGACCCCCAAAACTACAAATCCTAATTGTTGCATTTGAACCCTTGAATTCATGGGTGCCCCTGGCTTGTAGGGGTGCTTTTAGCTCTAGTGTTAGAAACTTTTTTAAGAATCTTACCCTTTTCAAGCTTCCCGTCACCGTGTCATCGACTATGTCAATTGCTGTTGTTGCTAACATGATCACTTCCACCGTTGCTCATGTGTGACAAATAAAAACTAAAAATATTCTAAGGAATTGAATCCTAGGCACCTTCCTTGAGGTATGACATCCATCTCTAGTGTTAGAATATTTTTAGCAATTTTCAACTTTTCAAATTTCCCTCCACCGTTCATGTTTTGAGCATCTTTTACCATAAATTGTTTTGTGCAGCATTTGAAGCTTAGATGCTGACACCTAGTATCTGGCCATCCTCCATTGATGACCTTGGAGGTCCTAACTTTTCTCTAGAAAAAGTGAAATAGACCCACCAGAGAAAATTTGACTTTTTGACGATTTTGACTAGACCATTGCGATTGTGACGAAAGATTAACCAATCAAAATCATTTTGAGCCATTTTTGGAAAGATCCTATTTTTAGGGTTTATTTTAACAAGGGTCTAAAACCCTAATTTCACAATTTTTCAAAATTTTACAAGCATCCTCTTGATAATAAACCCAAAAAACCCCATGATTTGTTTGTTCAAAAATTTCTAAAAATAGAAAATTGCTATTTTTAGACATTTTGACCTTTTTTTGACTTTTGACTACAATTTTATAAGATTTTGACCATTTTTACCAAAATAACTTATTGAAGCAAAAATTTTAATTTTGGGTATAAAATTTGGCTCTCTTTGGGGACCATGTTGGATACTTACAGCATAGGAGAACCAAGAATCTCTAGATATTTAAGCGTAGGTTAGTGTCTTATCAGTTGGGCATTAGAGTTAGGATCATTTCCTAATCACCTATTGGTTGAAATTTTTCCTAAAATTACCTAAAACAAGGCTACCTAATCACCTAGAAACATGAGAAAACTTTATGAAACAGGGAAATACATTACAACATAATGTAAACATTACGAAAAGGGGAAACACATCACAAAAAACAAAAGAAAATTATTTACAAGAATTTAATCCACCCCCAAAGGGATGAAATGCTTTAGATATTGCCCAATGCAAGGTAGTAGAAATATCCTTTCATCCAAGTGCGAGAGAATGCAATAATTCTCCCCTGCGAACTTATGGATCTTAAATGACCCTAGCCACAAGGAATCAAATTTTTCGTACATTCCCTTGGGCTCATGTATTTTGTCCAATAGCAGGACTTCATCTCCAATATCAAAGTCTCGCTAATGAGCCTTCTTGTCAAAAATATTCTTCACTCGCTCTTGATGCTAAGTGATTTATCAACTACTTCCACCCTTTCTTCTTGTAGCTTCATTAGGTACATGACACACTTCTTGGTTGGATCTTTGAATTCACCATCTTTGACTATGGATGCCAATTGCAAAGCGGACAACTCTAATGTAATGGGTAGCATTTCATTCATACCATACATGATAATGAAAGTGAAGTGCCAATAGCTCTCTTGGGAGTGATTCTAACAACCTAGAGAGTGTCATAAAATTTCTTGTGCCAAGCTCATTGATTTGAATCAACTAACTTGTGTATGATTGTAACAATGTTTTTGTTTGATGATTCGGCTTGTCCATTACCTTGCAGGTAATAGTCTGATGAATGAGACAAGGTGATGTGATCAAAACAAAATTGAAGTAGCTCCTTAGGTGAGAAACTTGTTGCATTATCTGTCACAATTTTTCATGGTACCCTAAAGCGTGAGATGATATTCTCCTTCAAAAATTTGCACATGACTTCAGAGGTAGCTTGCTTGGTAGGAATCACCTCAACCCATTTTTTGAAATAGTTTGTAGTTGTAAGGACATAAACATGCCCCTTATTGGAATGCAGATTGATTGGACCTACAAAGTCTAAACCCCATTGTTGAATTGGAGTATCAATGACTACTAGCCTAAGTGGAATGCCTGCCAATTTAATTTTTCCAACAAACTATTAACACATCTAACATTTGTGCACCCAATCATATGCACCGTGAAACATAGTTGGCTAGAAAATTTGTGCTCGTAGGATTTTGAATGCAATTACCCTTGATGAAAAGTGGCCACTGCATGCTTCACCGTGAAATGTTTCTAAAAAATATCATTGTTGGTCCTTGTTGATGCATAAAAAAATATTTCATCAAGCCCACACTTGTATAGAATGTTATTCATAAGCACATAATTTTGCGCTTTCAATTTCAATGTTCTCTTTTGTTGTTTGTCCATGTGGGTTGTACATTCACCATAATTCAAATAGTACCATATTTTAGTGTACAATTAATTTACAAAATTAACAAGTAGGACTATAGGAAGGTCCTTTTTAATCTCAGTTTCTATTTCATCATCAACAACCTTGTGCTTTAGATCACCATCTTCTACTATTAGCTGACATAGACCTCTCTCACGAATGAGTTTGGTCGGCTTGATCTCCAAGTCATATTCTTGAACTTTTGTGATCTAGTTACCTCTTTTGTGCCCATCTCCTATTGAGTTAAGACACTTTTGATTGCTGGATCTATGACATAAACCATTGTATGGGAATTTAAGATGTAAAATATGAAATTTTTAATAGCCTTAACAACCGCATATGCATTCTTTTCAATTTGAGAATACTGAGACTCATTGTCTTTGAAATTGCTATTCATGAAATCAATTGGAGATTCGGTTTCTTCATTTATTTTTTGTTTCAGTATGGCAGAAAGAGTGTGTTCCAATGCATAACAATAAAAGATAAAATTCTTATCAAATTCAGGTCAGACTAGCACTGGTGCTTGACTGATGACTTCTTTAATCTGGATGAATGCCTTCTTTCCTTCTTCATTCCATTTGAAGGAAAACATTTTCTTCATCATAGCTGATATATCTTTAGTTAGCTCTAAGAATTCTAAAAATTCACATTATCAAAAAAGGAATGTACCCCAATTTTTCTTGTTGGAAGAGACAATTTTTTGATAGAAACAACCTGACTTGGGTCTATTCGAGTTCCTTCCTTGGAGATTATGTGGCCAAGCAATTTACCTTTCGTCACTGCAAAGATGGACTTATTGGGATTTAATGAAATCTTGTGGTACTTGCATCTTTCAAATAATTTCACTAAGTGTGAAAAATGGTATTCCCACTTCTTTGAGAAAGTGGTAAGATCGCCAAGGTAGATGATAATTAACTTATTCTTAAAATCCCCAAATGCCAAATCCATGGCTCTTTGAAATGTGGCACTAACATTGATAAGGCCAAAGGGCATCCTTTCATAGGAAAACGTACCCCATGGGGTAATGAATGCCATCTTGATTTGATCCTCTTTAGCCATTGCAATCTGATTGTATCTAGAAAAACCATCAAGTAATGACAACATCTCTAAATTGGTGACCATTTATAATGTATGCTCCATGATCAGTAAAGGATAATTATCCTTGAGGGATGACTGGTTCAGGTTCCTGAAATCAACGCAGATTCAAATTTCTCTGTTCTTCTTACGTGTAAGAACTTTTTTTGACACCCAGGTGGAATGATGAATTGGAAAAATTATCTTAGTGTCTACCATATTCAGAATCTCTACATAGATTATATCTTGTATGTATGGATTGTAGTGTCTTTGCTTCTATCTGAAAGGATTGGAATCAAGTTTTAGTGGAATTGTATGAGATAATTCTCTAGGCGTGAATACCTTCAAATCCTTGTATGACTAAGTGAATACATCTCTATATTATTTTAAAAAAGAGATGAATCGTTCGATTTCTTTTGTAGTACAACACTTTCCCAAATTAAAAAGTCAAGGCTTGTCTTCAATGCCAATGTTTACTTGACAATATTCAATAGAGGTCCTATTAGCCGAGTGTCTTTGATCTTGAACATGCCTATCATGTCTATCAAATATATTCTCTAATGATACTATACCCTTGAGAATTTTATTTCCTTTCAATTGGATAACACTTGATTCCATTGCTTCAGAATCTTCTATTATTGATTCTTTGAAGGGAGAAGCACTGCCTTCAAAGAATAGTTCTTTAAAATTTTCCTCCATGCCAAGAAATTATTTGATATGATGATGATCATCAAAGACTTTCCAATTGTTGGGGACAAGTAGCCTGTATATAAGTTCAATAGCGAACACATTCTGACGAAAGTTAGAATGTAGCATGCAAAGAGCAGCTGATACCATGAGGACATCTGGTCTACTATTATACTCATGAGGAATGAACTTGATGTCAAATGCTTTGAACTAGTCAATTGCATTCCACACGCTTTGTCTATAATGCCAAAGGTGATCTTTTCTTACTTGAAATCGATCCCTGATCTATTTCATGATCAGCTTTGCATCACCTTTGACCCTAAGTAGTTTGATAACCATATCTCTTGAATTCTTGAGACCTAGTATAAGTGCCTCCTACTTTGTCGTATTCTTTGTGCATTTAAACTGCAAGCAATATGTAAATGGATATATACAATCTTTGAGAGAAATTATAACCACTCCCACTCCTGAACCTATTGTCGAACAACTGCCATCAAATTACATGGTCCACATTTTTGGATATTATATAAATATTTGTGTAGAACATACAACGTTCTTTCTTCAGTTACTTTGAACATCATTACATATCTACCAAGACTAGTTTCTTGATATAACACTTGTGCTTGGGGGTCCTAGGATTTCGCCACCGTGAATTGGGATTTTGCCTCTAGCTCCAGCTTGAAACTTCCTTTCTTCAATGGGATTTTTGTGAATGACCAATCCAATTGAATTTCTCCTCCAAGGTCTTTGCAGAAGCTTCTACTCAACAACATGTTGTAGCTAGTTGTAATGTTAGCTACTAGGATGGTCATCATTATTTTATTCTCAGGACAAGATGTCAGCCTTAGGTAAGCATCCTTCAATTGGCCGACCAACAACGACATAAATTCAAGTGAATAACACTTTTCATGAGTCTTAGAGCACAAAAGTCCCAACGTGTTTATTTTTTGTTAGGGCATGACATTGTCTGAGGCTCTTGAGTCTATTATGTAATTTCTCAATTTAAATCCTCCCATATACAAAGATATATAAAAGGGTTTTGGATTTTCTTCTTCTAGTTCAAATGACTTGAGCAATGTGGGTTGAATGCTAGCCTACTTCTTTGCAACCTTAAGAATCTGATCCAGTTTTTCTGGATGGTCCTGAAGATACTCCACTTGAGAGATTTGTACCTTTGTTTTCATCATGGAATCCACAATATCAAAATTTACTAAAGTTAGGTCTTGAGCAATCACTTTAGCATTTTCATGTGAAGGCTTAGGATTAGAAATGGAAGCCACCTCTTTATCCTTTTCTTTTGATTTCCATCTATCATCTTCTTCTTTCTGTGATTTAAAATGTTGAGCACATGTAAACATAGGTGTTGAAATTTTTTCATGATTTACTACAAGAGAATATTGACATATTCTTGTTGTTGTTGTTGATTAATGAGTTCACTATTAAAGTATCCCGTAGTAGAGTCACCATTGAAGCTGTCTATCTGTGGTAAGAAAAAAATTGAACTAGGTGAAGGTACAAAACTAGAACTAGGAGC
Organism: Sequoiadendron giganteum; assembly: GCA_007115665.2. Classification (NCBI taxonomy): domain Eukaryota; kingdom Viridiplantae; phylum Streptophyta; class Pinopsida; order Cupressales; family Cupressaceae; genus Sequoiadendron; species Sequoiadendron giganteum. Next base: position 370,703,449 of record CM021108.1, on the reverse strand, counting down.
AGCCTTAGTGTATCCCATGATTTGATTCATTCTCAAATTCTTAGGAAATGTAGAACTAGTATGTGTGTTGATCTCATGGAAAGAGAAAAACACCATAGATTTTTCAGCTTCAACTAGTTGTCTTGGTGGAGGTGCTAGAAATCATGGCTTGTAATTGTTGAAAGGTTGAAAATTGTTCCTCTTCGACTGGTATGGTTGCTGAGGTTGATATTGTTGTTATGATTGATATGGTGGTGGTGTGGGTGTAGGCTGCCCTTGAGTAGGTGACTACATTTTGAGGATAGTCACCTCGTTAGCTACCTTTTGTAGCAATGGATCTATAGAACATTGAACAAGAGGTTTGATAGAATCAGTCTTCATCTTCCCGGATGTGACCATGTTATATTTGATCTTGATAGCTCTTTCTTGTGCAATTGGTAATTCTATTTCATGACTTGACCTTAAGAAGAAGGCTATTTCTAATGGAAGAGCATTTATGAAACTTCTTAGCAAGATCTCAAATGATGGATTGAGCGTGTGAGAAAGGCATGTGACCAGATGGTTAAACCTTGCCATAAACTCCCTCATAGGCTCATTTCACTCTATCTTTAAATTTGAGAGTTGAGCAAATAGCCAATGACTATATTCAATGGGTTTGAATCTTGTCAAGAACTTCTCACTCATGGTTTCCTAGTTTGTAATAATTCCTGGCTCTAGATGATGGAACCAGTTAGTAGCATTTGCCTCAAGAGTCTCTACAAAGAGACGTACAACAATATCCTCATGTGGTACATCCAAAGTGGCACAAGACGATGTGAATCCAGAGATAGCTCATTAGGGTGTTGAGCCCTATCACCGTGAAATCGAGGAAAATGATTCCTTGATGTCTGTGATTACCATTACAGTTGTTGTTGTCACCCATTGTGTCTATTTGGATCATAGGTTCTTCTTGAATGTTGAGATTTGTGGAAGTACCTCTCCTTGTATAAACTTGGTAAGACATAATTATTTATTTCCATGTAGGAGGTGGTAATACTAGTCTTCTAGCTACAAGATTGATTTTTCTTCTTCTTCGTCAAGGATAGTAGTCGTGTTTCCTATTGAGAGAGATCTTGTCTTTTCTAAAATATGAAACTCCTCAGGTTATTGATAATGAATGTTTTCTTGCCTTCAATTAGCATGAAATTTGGTTGAATAATATAAGAGTAAGACCTGGTTGTTGAACAGGAGCAGTGAGACACTAGATGGTCATTCTCATGTCATAAAGTGTAAGCTTTCTTAAATTTTTATGCCTCATGCCCCACGATGGGTGCCAAAAAACTATTAGTGTTTCAATTTGCACCTCTGGGAATGCATATTGGAAATAGACAACTATGCATAGTTAGATTTCTCTTCAAATTAGGAGGGAAGCTCCCTCTTTTGCTGATTATGTGTAAAAGGAAATAACTAAACTAATTGCCTATATTTTTATCTCAACTGAGAGCACAAGGTTATAAAATTCTTTGCATCCTGGCTGAGGCTTTCTCTAGTTTCCTAACTTCAACTACAACTAAGCCTAAATTGATGGCACTTCTAACTTCTCAAGTAAATCCAAAGCAATAGGTTTAGAAGTAAACAAGGAATGGTTGATAAACACAAAGCTTAAATAAATTCATCTCCAAAACACATCTAAAGACTCATTGTACTTTTAAATGAATGTTGAAATAAAGATTATGAAATCAAAACATTAAACAATAACACTAAAATACTTTGAGAACATGGATCAAATCAATGTATTCATAAGATTTATTTCCTCAAATTCCAATAGTAATCACGCATTTGGGATAGTAGATTGTAGCTACAATAGGAATGCAATTTATGATCAAACCAAATTACACTGAACAAAGTTAAACATATACTAAATAATAAAGAAGCATGCCAAAATAAGCTCAGTGGTTTGTTATCAGAAGCACGATTAAGAAAATAATGAGCAAGGCTGCTCTCATTTATACACAAATATAGGAGTAGGTAACTCTAAAATATCATTGTGTTAACAATCAGTCTTTCCAACATGCAAGATTTATTCCTATGTCTCAACAACAAAGATAACTAATAGTTAACTAGAATGACTAACATTAGTTAACTGATCTAAAACTAAAGGAAAATCCAACTATACAATAGGTGTCTCCAAAGATAGACATGTATGAAAAGAGGATAGGAAATTAACTTGGAAAAGGCATCAAGTTAACTGTTGTTTAAATTCTATCTTTGGAAAATGTTCGCATGCACTAACTGGTAGTTCACTCTTTGACAACTTGAGCAATCAATTCCTCCAAAAAGTTGTTAATTTCCTCTGCATCAAGAACAGTGATACTCTTCTAAATGATGCAATATCTCTACAAAATCTCCTTACCATCCATGATCTAATTTTGAAACTCCCTTCTTTGTTCAACTACTTCATCAAACCTCACTGATATGGCTACAACTTGACTCAACTTGTAGTTAATAGGATCACTATTGAAACTACTATGAATGAGGTCCTAAAAATTTGTATGTACCTCACCGAGATCAATGTAATCACCATCTTCACATTGATATTGGTAAGGAATTTGTGACATAAATGTTCTTACAAACCTAAGAGTGCTTGCCATCTTTTTTCTACATTCATTCAATTCTATAGATATTCCTTTGTAAGTTTTTACTTTGAAGAGGTGTTGTTCTCTCCAAGTAAAAAGATTCTTCTTGTTTTCTTCTATAGTGACTAAATCATATTCCATTTTCAAGTTGAAAATGGTGATCTCGCCTCTAGGCTTCATTTTCGCTATGTTTTGCTTTGACTCCTGAATTCTTGAGTGAAGATCATGGGCATTGTACCTCAATTGGTACATCTTTGCAAGTATGTATCTACCCCTGGTGATGAATTCTTCTACCTAGAATCTCAAATGTTTCCCATAAATAACCAGCTGACTCAGCTGATTTTGATTTGCAGATGATTCTAACATCTGTGGGAGTAGAGTGGTGACGTGTGTAGTACCATGAAGTAGGTTGGATATGTACTATCAGAGATTCGATTTTCAGCCTTGATGTCTACCTTATCTTCACCATCTTTGAGAACTCTCTCTTTCAAGTTAACTGCTGCAACCTCAAAGAGATTTACATCATCTTGATGTGTGCTTCTACCAAGGTTGGTTTTACTAATGTGAAGTCATCAACCTCAACCTCTTTGGTGTTCTTGTCTTTTGACATTGTAGAGACCTTAATGACAATCTTGTTGTTAGAATTCTTCTCCACGTGAACTTGCTTTTTGAGTTTCTTGTCTGATGTGTCTTGGTAGACATTATCAAACTCTACAAAGTCCAAATGATAAGATGAATTTATCCATTACCTGCCTAGGAGGTTCTCAAGCCAAGATGAAGAGTCTCAACTAACTTCACTGGAAGGATCGGTTCTAGTATTATCAACTCCTGATGAATGAATTGGTGTTGAGATGTCACAAATTGGTGAATCAAACTCCAAATCAATGTGAATTGGAGAAGATTGTAGTGGTGACAGAAGAATAGGAGGCTCTACTTCAACTTCTGGCACTCAACTATATCTTCAGCTGCATCCACTTGTTGTTCTTACTGATTTACATTAGGAACATGAATCTTTTCCTTCAAATTCATTGACAACTAGTAGTTCTTTGTACCCTCGAGAGGATTTCTCATCGCTTTCATTTTGGGTTTCCATCTAGAAGTTGAAGGTAGTGTGGTGGGAACCACTAGCGGCTCTATAACTAGAATTACTACCCTCTGTGTCATCTTTCTATTCAAGAATATTTTGCTATTCTTTACAACTTGACTTGTCCTTTCCTCAATGGAGGTGCTTTCTTTGGTTGTAATTATGCCTGTGCACTTCGAACTCATCTTCACAACTAAACCAAAAATCCTCCATTGTAGGTTTATGTGAAGAATTGTGACCAAGGTGAGATACCAAGAGACTCCAAGGGTCATATAAATTCTTTTCTATGAGAAACTTGAGATTAAGCTTCATCATTTCATTGCTCATCAACTAGGCATCAACGATTGATTTGCATCTATATATACCCATTTCAAAAGGGAAACTGACAGTTGACTTGCATTTTTTATGCAAAAAAAGTGTGCACCTCATGCATTTTCCTTAGGAACTCTATGAATACTACCTTATTCAATGGGTATTGAGGTAGCATGGTTGGACTTCTTGAGAAGCCATATATGTGAATGTAGGAGAATGTGGGAATTGGATAAACCTATCAGCCCAATCTGCCATTTCCAATCTACTATCAATTGAAAACCGTATATACAACTCATTATCAAGATCTCATACTATATGCATTAGGAAAAGATCATTCACTCACTTGAAATTTCACTTTGATTGTGAGAACTCTAATTGCAAGTAATGCACATACACCTATTGCACACCTAGAGTTCCAACAACATTCATACCTATAAACTTTCCTTGAAAGGATATTAGATATACGAGGTATGAAATCATATGGAATTTGTGGGCCTTGAAGAATCCTGTCATTTGGCTGTGAAAAGTGTTATTGATCAAAGACGGCGGTTGTATTATTCTCTATTACTGAAAATCTTAGATATGATGTAGAAAATCCATGGCTGAAACTTATGTGCCTCTGCTTGACTTGTGACTCGGTTGAGAAAAGTAATCAAGACTGCAAATTCATCTCTGAACTCTCCATGTCCAATGGTCCTCGACAAATTATTTCATTTTTTCTTTTAGCCACCTTTGTGCCATTCTTTTCTAGCAAATCCTTTTATGCATTCCATGTCTTATCACATTCTTTTGTTGATACTATGAGGTTATTTGGACATGGTGGAATGACAAAACATCTTTGAACATCTCTTGGCTTGAGGCTGCAAACTATTCATCCATCTGCACTGATTGAATTTCCCATGAAGTAGGATTGTAATGCTTGACACAAACAATTACAAACTTGATATTTTATGTCGATATTGGAAAAGAGGATACCTCAAGTAACCTAGATTGTTCAAGATTCTGGATTGTAATGCAGTCTATGCCTATCAAAACATTCAAATCAACTACTGGGTGTACTTGATGCAAGCTGGTGTCAAGTGTCTTTAAGAAATCGTGAAGCAAGAATGATTTGGTCTTGAATTCGATGGGAGAGAATTGCATATCTGAAGATTTGAAGAATGACTGTGAACATGACTATGTTTGAACAACTTCTACACAAAGGCTAAAAATAGCTTCGCCAAGAGATAGATTTTTTGAAAAATTTGAAATATGGGTTTTGTTGAGAATGTCTTTCCAAATAGACCCAGATCGTCTGTTTTTCAAATAAATGACTTTTTCAAGAACATGCAAGAACCCCTTAGAGGTAGAGGCTGTGAGGAATTTTTTTTTTGAAAAAATGTGAGATATGGGTTTTGTAGGCGCCTATATGTTGAATAGGCCCAGATCGATCATTTTTGAAAAGGATGATTTTTCTAGAAACCCTTAAAAATAGAATCCACAAGAGCTTATTTTGGGAAAAAATCTTAGATGTTGGTTTGTAGCCAATCTTGTGCTGAATAAACCCAGAATGTTAGATTTCTCAACAAATTGATTTTTCTTGAACATGCAAGAAACCCTAGAAACATGGAAGCCGAAGAAGTTGTAAATTTTTTTTCCAATCTTGGAGAAGATTGAAAAAAAATATAATCTAGATTGATAGAAGTTGAAAATTATAAACTTCTATTTTTGAAAACTAACACCCTGGAAAAATGGATTCTAGAAAGAAGTTCTTCTTTGCAATTTTAACTTGAAACTATGAAGAACTCTGAAAACTACCTTCATTTGATCCTTCAAATGTTTTTTGAGAAGAAAATTCTATGTTTTCCTCTTGAATTCAACCTAAAAAATAATGAATTATGGACACCCAAATGCTTGTTAAATAAATTTTGGAGGTGAAAGGAGTAGTTAACTCATGCAAACCCTAATTTTAGGAGTCATCTCATGAAATAATATATTAACTTGAAGAATCCCCAAGAAATTGGGCGGCCAAGGCATGAGAAAGTCTTAAAAAATCTATAACTCAAGTTGACTTGGGTGCCACCTTGACATAAGGCATCCAAGTTTGGTAGTGCTAGAATTTTTCTGAAGATTTTCAAATTTTGACATGTCTCTGGTGACTTATACCCACTGTTTGATTGTTGTTTATCGCCAATCTGTGAGAAATTGAGACTGAAAGTGAATTGATCTGGTAAGCCTGATCAAGTATGAGGATATTGATACCTCATACTAGTCTTTGATCTTGCATTTGATTGATTTTTATCTTGGGCACCCCTGGATGACTGGGTGCTTTACATCACCAGAGTTAGAGAATTTTTTATTTTATTTTTCAGATTTTCATCTTTTTTCTTGATAAACTACCTTCGTTTGATATTTGAATATGGATGTCTGATAGGTCCTATGAATTGGCTAACAGATTCATTGTGAAGCATGAGCAAAACTGAGAAGATCTTCTTAGAGGCTTCAAACCTTAAAAACTGGTTTTGAGGGCTTTTTATCTTGGGTGCCCTTGGCTAGCATAGACACTTTTGTTTGCTAGACAACAGTTTTTTAGTGATTTTCAACTTCTCCAATTTGCCTCTCATGCTTCGATTGACAATTTCTGGTGATTGATGAATCCCATGATCAGGTTGAGATATTCAATGGAAATCCTGAAGAATACTAGAAAGGATGACTAGTTTTGCAAAATCTAAAAACTGTTTAGAAGGATCAAATTCCTAGGTGCCCCTTATTGACTGGGGCACCCATGTGTGTAGAAGGTAAAATTTTCACTTTGTCTTCTTTACGAAATATCTCAATTTGATCTTCATTTTTGGATGTTTGAGAGCTCCGATGAAGCTGTTGACAGACTCATCATGAAGCTTGACAAAATTTGAGGAAGACTTTTTGGGGGTCATGAAAACTAAAAACTGAATTCGATGCTTCAAAGTTTTGGGCACCCTTGGCTTGCAAGGGTGCTTTTCTGCTCTAGACTTAGTCAATTTTGAGTTTCTTGAGTTTCTTTGACTTTCAACATTTCCCACTTGATCTTCGTTTCTAGGTGTTTGATAGATCCCTTGAACTAGATGCTGGATTAATTGGAAAGCTTCCAAAATTCTAAAGAGGACCCCCAAAACTGCAAATCCTATTAGCTACATTTGAACCCTTGAATTCATGGGTACCCCTGACTTGCAGGGGTGCTTTTGACTCCATTTTTAGAAACTTTTTAAAGATTTCACCCTTTTGAAGCTTCGCGTTCACCGTTTTGTCAACTGCAACGATTGTCACTGCTGTTGGCATGACCATGTCCACCATTTCAGGTGTGTGATAAACATAAACTAAATATATTCTAAGGAATTGAAGCCTAGGCACCTTCCTTGAGGTAAGGTGTCAATCTCAAGTGTTAGAATAATTTTCACCATTTTTCAAGCATCTTTCACCATAGATTGTTTTGTGCAACATTTGAAGCTTAGATTATGACATATGGTATCTGACCATCCTCCATTGATGACCTCAAAGGTCCTAACTTTTCTCTTAAAAAAGTGAAATAAACCTACTAGAGAAAAACTAACTTTTTGATGATTATGACTAGACCAATGTGATCATGATGAAAGATTAATCAATCAAAATCATTTGGAGCGATTTCTCAAAAGATCCTATTTTTAAGGTTTTTTTTAAATAGGGGCTTAAAACCCTAATTTCACAATTTTTAAAAATTCTACGAGCATCCTCTTTGCAATAAACCTTGAAAAACCCCATGATATGTTTGTTGTTCAAAAATTTCTAAAAATAGAAAATTGTTATTTTTAGACATTTTGACCTTTTTTGACTTTTGATGATAATTTTACAAGATTTTGACCATTTTTACCAAAATGCCTTATTAAATATTTTTTTAAAATTTTTGGGTACAATAAAACTATAGGCGAGAACATGAGGTTGACTGTTGACTCCAACAGTTAATAGGACTGTTAAGGGAATCATAAACAGAGGTTGGCAAAGCGAACAGATGGAATGGACCCCATACCAGCCACCTAAGTGGTCAACACTTAGAGTGTGCTATTTAAGCTCAACCATAATTTACAAACAGATAGACAATGGTAGAGACATTAACTACAACACTACTATGTTGTTATCATTTTTATTGATTGATATTTGACTTCACAAATCTTGCCAACGACTTTAAAATTTCACTTCCATTGTTTACATCTCATAATTCTATTGTTATCACTTTATTTTTAGTCCACTCTTATTTACTACTATGAGAAAAAGTACATAATCCCTTGAGAAAAGATGTGTGACTAGTAGCTCATGTGAGTCATGTCATTGTACAAATTAGATATTGGGTTTGATACAAATTTTAGGTTTTTCATTTGCTAATTGATGAATCTATTCTTTGGAGTGGGACTAGGAGAGTGATTTGTCAACTACCTAGAAGCAACAATTATATTTACAATAAAACAAAGCATATCTTACTACTCAACATTCATTTTGAATGGCCCAATCTAATATGTGCATGTGCATATATATGTGTGTGTGTGTAGTATGTGTATATACACATACACATACACATACACATATGTATGTATGACGATGGGTGGAAATCATGTCGCTGCATTTATTTGTGCATGTTCTTCAAACATGTGTGATAAAATGAGATTAAAGAACAAACAAAAAAATGGAAATAAAATCAGTGAAAAATGATCAACGGTTGTAGACATTTCAATCACCTTGCATTGTATTCAGATGTGTGCATCACTGATTGTCGAAGTCAGCTCGCCTTGGTTCAAATAAAAAAAGCTTTAAGTATAATTAGTGGACTAACATTATCATAATTATAAACTAAAAAGATAGAAAAAAAAACAAACTCTTGTCCATATGTGTACATTATTTGTTAAAATTTATTATAAATTTTGTAATATTCTCAAACCTTTCCAACAATGACAAGGAAAACATTATCACTAAACTCTAATAAAACTGGGTAGTTGGGTGGTAAATACGAGTTTGTATTATTTTTTTATGTACTACTAACATGAAGGAAAATCCATTGAACATTTTTAGAAAATATTTGATTTTTTAGTAAAAGGAGAAAGAATAGTTCGCTTTGTCTTCACCACGCGACTCCATTAGAAAATATTTGATTTAATAAAAAATGTACACCATCAAAGTAGACACTTATCTCACATCAGACGTTCCTCACTTATCGCCTGACAACAAATCTGATCACCCAATTAATATATTTTGTAAAAGGCTGCAAATATTTTGTCTCGACCTCAAGAATCACATAGCTCTAGAACCCCCATATTTTTACATCTACATTTACTTTGTATTGTGAATACATGGAAGAAACATTTTTAATATTTTTATCGATTTTAGGAAAATTCATTGCCAGCAATTCAATAAAGGAAAATTCACAACCAACAATTTACCGTCATGGAAAATTCGCCGCGCAGAAAAATAACTGCATTAATATTTTCAATAAAATCAAATTTTTTGAAATATATATTAAAAAATATTAATGTGGTTAATTTTCCCATGAATTGTTGGCAGTGAATTTATCATCAGTGAATTTTCCATGATGTGAATTGCTGGCAGTGAATTTGCCAATGCCATTTTTACCTACAAATGTTGCCCATTTATTCTCATGGCCATGATTGATAGCATGACACAATTTGTGCAAAATCTTTGAAATAAGTTACAGGTGATTTTTTTTTTTGAATCTGTGGTTAGATCATTTTTTATTGTGTTTTATTTCATTATACAACCAATTTTGTTTTTATCTGTTAAAATGAAAGCATAGGTCCTGTGGTTTCATGTATGGTTGTTTTCTTGCTCAATACTTATCTATAGGAGAAAACAAGTTTCTTTCCTTTGTATACATTTGGTGGACATATCCATACCTATTGCACAAAAAATCCTATCATCTTATGCATTCACCCTTCCACTCAGATGTAATCTGACCAATCTCGCCATTACTGAAACTGTCTGATTCAGCCCATATACCCATTGCAAACTAGAATTAAACAATTGATTTATTCTTTGTCAAATGGATTTATGAATATTTAGAAAGTATGATAGTGAAGAGGACAATGAAGAAAACATTACAAACTAATATTGGGCTCATATTGAACTGTATAAACAACAAAACACAGAATGGTTTAAATTTTTAAACTGTACACAAATGAAGGAGAAAAGAGTAGAATTGCAGACTCAAATATTTCAACATGGTATAAATCTGATGTATTGGAGATGAGTATAGGTCTAGAGATTTCAATATCCAATGCTCAATGCATTCATGCAAGAAAATCCACCTAGTTTTCCCTCAAATATTGTAGAATACTAAAGGTGGTTCTAAATTTTGGCAAGTATTTGTTTGTGCGGTTTCTTTGCCTTGATTAGTCATCCCTGTGACGTCTATTAATAAATAAATTACATGGAGCTCCAACTTGGGGTGCCTGATGTTAAGAATGTTTGCAATGTTTTCGAGTTTTAAATTTTTTGTCGATAAATTTTTTGATACAATTTTGTTTTCCCGGCCCAGACAAGTCTAATTTTCTAACCATTTTTTTGTGTAGATTAAGGGAGTGAAAAATCTTGTATAAGATGCAGTTATGTTAATTAATATTGCTATTTCGCTGCAAGAACCTCATCCTTTCACATGTCATTAAGAGATTCATATGTTGGGTCAAGCAATTGCAAAAAAAAAATAAAGAATTTGTTGGGTTAGCAGCCGATGAGAAAGCCTTTTGCACTATCACCTACTGTTATCAACAATAATAAAAATCTTCTAAAGAACAAAAAAATAGAGCACACAAGAACAGAGGATTCCACACATATGCATACACCCAAAACTGTTAACTTGTTATTAAAAACTCCAGGTATATAAATATATACATGTATTACGCTTCCACACACTTCTATCATAATGATAGGCGGTGGAGGTAGTTGACAAACTCGTTCCAGATTTTTCATATGATAAATGATGGAGAGTTCTAGAATGTGTATAGTGAGAAGGAGTAAATGTTGGGACATGAAATTTTGGTCAGCTGAAGGAGGAGTAAATGCTATGACATGAAATTTTGGTCAGTGAAAGAAGCCTCTTCATTTAGCTTCACACGTCTTATACTTAACATTCTCCCACTTGAAGCCAAATGAAGGGTCCAGAATAAACTAGTCATCAAATTACTCCCTGTCCTACCATGTCACTACACAGCTCATGTTTTTCTCTTGGAAAATTTTTAGTGAGCATATCAGCTGGGTTCTTATTTGTATGGATCTTTTCCAGGGATAACTGTCCTTCCTCCAACACATGTTGAATCAAATGATTCCTTAAATCAATATGTTTTGTTCGTGAGTGAAAAGTTGGGTTTTTCACCAAGTGTATGGCACTCTGGATGTCACAATATAACACATACTTGTCTTGCTTTATTCCTAGCTCTCCTAGGAAATGTTGCATCCACAACATCTCTTTGCAAGCTTCTATCACAGCTATATATTTTGCCTCCGTTGTTGAAAGGGCTACTGCTTTCTATAGTCTAGACACCCAAGATACTGCAACACCTACAAATGTAAAAAAATAACTAGTAGTGGAATTTATAGTGTCCAAGTCTCCAACCATATCTGCATCTATAAATCCTTCAAGCACCATATTAGTATTTCCAAAACATAAACAGTAATGATAGGTACTCTTGAGATACCTGAAAATCCACTTTACTGCTTGCCAATGTTGTTTTCTTGGATTTGCAAGGAACCTGCTCACTACTCCCACTGAATGTGCAATATTTGGAAGAGTGGATACCATGGCATACATCAAGTTACCAACTACTAAAGCATAAGGAATATTTTTCATTTCCTCCTTCTCCTTGTCATCACAAGGGCATAAATCGGCACTCAATTTGAAATGAGAAGAAAGACGTGTACCAACTGGCTTGGCATCCTTCATATTAAATTTTTCTAGCACCTTTTCAATTTATTTTTCTTGTGACAGCCACATTTTTTTCTCCTTTCTGTCACGAATGATATTCATGCCTAATATTTGTTGTGCTGGACCCAAATTCTTCATTGCAAACTGACTGCCCAAATCCTTCTTTAACTTGTTAATCATATTCTTATCATGTCCAACAACTAACATATCATCCACATATAACAATAATATAATGAAATTTCCCTAATCATATCTCTTGATGTAGACACAATGATCAACCTCTAGTCTCTTACAACTATGCTCCAATATATATGAATCAAATTTCTTATACCATTGGTGAGGTGCATGTTTCAGTTCATAAAGGCTCTTCTTCAATCTATAAACCAAGTTCTCTCTACCCTTTATTTTGAATCCTTTTGGCTACTCCATATAAATATCCTCTTCCAAATCTCCATGAAGGAAGGTTGTTTTTAATCTAATTGTTCACACTCCAAGTCTAAAGTAGTAGTAAGACCAAGAATAACTCTAATGGATGACATTTTAACAAGTGAAAATATTTCAGTGAAGTCAATACCTTCTTTCTGAGCAAATCCCTTCACTACCAGCCTTTCTCTATACTTTCCTTCTTCTCGTCACCCTCATGCTTGATCTTGTACACCCATTTGTTTTGTAGGGCTTTTCTCCCTTTTGGAAGCTTTAACAACTCCCAAGTTCTATTTATCAGCAAGGATTCCATTTTTTCCTCCATTGCTTTCTTCCGTTCTTTGTTATGCTCATCTTTACAAGCTTCCTGAAAACCACCAGGTTCACCTTCATCAATTAACCAAATATAGTCTGAGGATGTATACCTTTGTGAAGGCTTATGAGACCTAGTGGATCTGCGAACCAACTGTGGTGTTGCATTTTCATGTTGAGTATCTTGTAAAGGCTCCTACAAGGTTTCTTCTTCTTCTTGTTCCACATTCTCCTCTTTTTTCTCATCATACCCTTGATCTTGTTGCTCATTTTCTTGCATTGGTGGGATATTTTCTTGTTGTTCTTCAAACCTGTCAACAATTTTCTTAACCTCCAAATTACCTGTAGTCCTCTTAAACATATCTAACTCTTTAAATATAAAATCCATGCTTCTAATAATCTTATGTTTAATTGGATCCCATAAACGATAACCAAATTCACCATCTGCATATCCCAAGAAAATGCATTTCATAGATTTATCATCTAGCTTAGTTCTATTCTCTTTGGGAATATGCACAAATGCTTCACATCCAAAGATTTTCAAGTGAGAATAATTCACCTTCTTACCAATCCAAACTTCTTCAGGAATGCCACCATCCAAGGCTATAGTAGGAGATTAATTTATGAGATAACAGGTTGTCCTCACCACTTCTGCCCAAAAATTCTTTTCTAAACTAGAATTTGACAACATACTCCTCACCTTCTCCATGATAGTGCAATTCATCCTTTTTGCAACACCATTTTGTTGAGGAGTACCAAGGACAGTCTTCTCATGCTTAATTCCAAACCTGTTACAATATTCCTTGAATGCATTTGAGCAGTATTCTCCACCATTATTTGTCCTCAAGCACTTGAGCAATTTGTTAGTTTCTCTTTCAACAACAACATGAAACTTTTGAAATATCTCAAATACATCATCTCTGCTTTTCATGGGGTAGACCCAAATCTTCCTAGATGCATCATCTATGAATGTTACAAAGTATGATGCTCCTCCTAATGATTTAATATTAATAGGCCCAAATACATCTGAGTGTATCAATTCTAACATTTTTTTCTTTTGTTCATGATCACCTTTAAGAAATGAAACTCTTCATTGTCTACCACAAATATAGTGCTCACAAAGATCAAGGTTATACGATTTTAAACCTGGTAGCAAATTTTTTCCCATGAGTATTTTTAGGCCCTTCTCGCTCATATGACCCAAGCGCCTATGCCATAGATCTGTTGAGTTTCCTTGTTTTGCAACAATAGCCATATCTAATCTTTCTATCATTGTATTCAATGTATACAAAGTCTCCATCTTGGGTCCTTTATCCATGACCAATGCTCCTTTGCTGATTTTCTAGCCACCTTTTTCAAAGCTTACAAAATAGCCTTCATCATCCAATCATCCCACAAAGATCAGACTCATGTGCATTTCTAGTACATGCCTAACCTCTTTCAATAGGATATCTTGTCCTTCCTTCATCTTGATCTTGACATCTCCCATTCCAACATTAATGCTCCAAAAATGATTATTTCCCAAATGCATTCTACAATAATCACTAGGATTATATGCAACAAAAATATCTTTGCATGGGGTTACATGGTGAGATGCCCCAAAATCAAGGATCCAATCAAATCTACTACTAGAGGTATGCAATCAAATATCTTCTACTAAAATAGTGAGTAAGACATCTCAATCCATAGCTATAATAATGGTCTCACCTTCATTTGTGTTAGTTGGCTTCTAATTTTGATCTTTTTGGCTTTGCTTCCAAACTCGACACTCTTTCTTCATGTGCCCTGATTTTCCACAATGATAACAAGTGATCCTTCCCCTTTTTTATTTGGATCGGCCTCTCAATCTTGAGCGTCCTTGATGGCCTCGATCAATCCTCCTACCATGATCAACTAGGGCTAGAGCTCTCCTCCTTGGTTTTCCATAATTGATTTTCATCATAGCTCCTCATTCATTATGCTACTGCTAACATCATCAAACTTTAGGGTTCCTGCAGGCGCTGAAGTGCTCATAGAAACAATCAAATTTTCCCAACTGTCTGACATATAACACATTAGTAAAATAGCTCTAATTTCATCATCCAAAACAATTGTAACAGAGGCAAACTAACTAGTAATTATATTAAATTCATTTAAATGTTCTGCAACCAAAGCACCCTCCTTCATCTTAAGATTATATAGCCTCTTCATTAAGAACACTTTATTTGATGTTGTGTTCTTCTCATATAGATCATGAAGCTTTTTCCATAGTTTTGCTATGGCTTTCTCTCCGACAACATTAAAATACACATTTTTATCTAGATATTGATGAATGGTTGCAATCGCCTTTCTATCTAACTTTTTCCAATATTCATCTGCCATCATTGTGGGTTTCTTTGATATTCCCTCAATTGGAAAATATTGATCCTTCAAAATCAATATATCCTCCATTTGTGATTTTCATAGGGAAAAATTAGCCCCATTTAACTTCTCCATGTCACTCACTACTGTTGTCTCCATGACCGGCTATGATCTTTGTAAATGCCTTCAATGAGCCCAACGATTCTCAGCTGCAACAATATGATCTCTTCTGCATACAATACTTTAGAAATGACTATTGAGGCTCTTCTTGTTCTTTCCTATGCTAACTCCTTGGCTTTAATAGACTTGGATTGATAAAATTTAGTTCTTATATCTTGGATTTGATACCAGTTGTTGGGTCAGTAGCTGATGAGAAATCCTTTTGCACTATCACCTACTGTTATCAACAATAATAAAAAATTCTAAAGAACAAAAAAATAGAGCACACAAGAATAGGGGATTCCACACATACGCATACACCCAAAACTACTGACTTGTTATTAAAACCTCCAGGTATATACATATATACATGTATTACGCTTCCACACACTTCTATCATAATGATAGGCAATGGAGGTAGTTGACAAACTCGTTCCAGATTTTTCATATGATAAATGACGGAGAGTTCTAGATTGTGGGCGGTGAGAAGGAATAAATGTTGGGACATGATATTTTGGTCGGTGAAAGAAGCCTCTTCATTTAGCTTCACACATCTTATACTTAATAGAATTGGCAACTCTCTGCCACCTTCATAATGTTTGTATATACAACCCATCTTCCTTTTACCCATTAGAAGCAATTTAGAGCTAAACTTTAAATTGAATTGCAATGGAAACACAAATATGAGAATATTAATTTGTATTGTACTTGCATTCTACTTTGTGGGAACTTCAATCATGGCTGCAAACGTGTTGAGGGAAACTGGTGTTGTAGAGAAGGGTAGGTAGGAGCCAAAATTATTCTTGGTTAATACTAAGTTTTTTATTATTTAAAAGAAGCCTAAAATACGATGTCTCTTTGGTTACAAAAATAATGTAGATGAGTTAAAGAAATTATCGTGATATTGTTTTAAATTTTAACTTTTAATATGCAAGGGAATAAATAGGTAGAGGGAATGGAAGATAATCTACATGAGTTAGATAAATAGAGGAATATCAATTATCTAGAAGTCTTAAAATGGGTCATAAAATGAAACTTTACTTTCTATAATCACTCATGAAACTTTATCGTTTGTAATCCATTGATCAACACTCTTATAGAATGAAAATTTGCACCCCAAATCCAAACACATTTATAAATGGTTGAAAATTAGTGAAATATATGAATTCATATGTTTTGAGTGGATAAATCATCAGATTTTTTTTTATTAATGATCAAGAATAAAGTTGAAAAAAATGTTGCAAGGATTTACTATAAATTCAAAGTTTCTTTAGGGAAAATAGTAGAAAAATTTTCAATTCATAATTAATCAGGGTCTTTTGTTGATTTATCTTTATATGATATTGATATAGAGCTACAATATTAAACATTGGTGATATACTTAAATTATCTTATAAATCCACTTCATATGCATTCCCCAAATCAAGCATTTCAACAATTTTTCAAGGATCAAACTTCTTAATCTTAAATTTTTTATATATCCAAATTATAAATCTTCTATTTTCTAACATACATCATCACTTCATGTTGTCCTCTTAGTAGTGTATGTAGTGGATTTTATGACAATCATGGATCCAGTCATTGTTGGGTGCTTATTATTCTTCATACAAAATGTTAGGGGCTATTCTTAAAACAATGGAAATGAGGTTATTGATTATATTGCAAGGATGATACTAGTATTAGCAGCCTCCTCTCCTCACTTTTGGATGGAATCCATGGTGATGCAGTATGTCCAAGGAAGAAATCAACACCTTCAATTAATCTTTAGCAAACATCTCTAACTCACCTTTCTTGACACACTTTATCAACTATATTTCCCTTCACAAAACTTAACATAAACACTAAACTTTTCTTTAGAGTTCCAAACTTCTTAAGATACCTCCTAGACACCTCAATCACCCTTAATTAAACCCAAACCAACAAACAAAGAGTTTTCTCCTTCATATTCCATTAATTATTTATGACTGTCCTAGACTACATCTATGGTATCCACAAGCCATCAAGCACCAAACTTTGATCCCAAGACACATTTGATTCCTTCAACATGTGGAATAGTTTCAAAAGACCTAATTCACTATGTACAAACTCTTTCCAAACCCCAAGAACTTAGTTAGGGTGTGATTCCTTCATTACTCTGCCCTCTTCCTAGTAGGTCTGCCAACTGTATCAGTCAGAACTTTGTCCCAAATTGTACATCAAAACCCCCAAACAATTCATACATTGAATACCTTTTATGCTTACCAAAAAGATAAATCCAACATTAGGTATTAAGTTATTCACAACTTCTACTCCAATCTTGTTGTTTCAGTCGATAATTAGGCCTAACTAGGCCATGGTAAAAACAAGGTTTATTGTATTTGCTATCTCCAACACTAAAATTTCACAATCAATGCTTGGAACATATTGAATTTGACTCATACATGCTCAATAGTTCATTTAAAAGTCATTCCCACCATTATTTTTATAAACCCTGGCAATTGGCTCCCTCAATTATGTTTTTATCAAACTGAAACACAAAAATACAGTCTAGAATTCCAATACTTCATGCCTCAAATCTTATAGCATTAATTCAAAACCACTTGGATATGAAAGAATATACATAAAAGAACATTATCACCGAAAACCAGATGATTTGGCCAATAGAATAAAGAGAAACACAATTAATTTGATTCATTGTTAAGAGAGAAATGATGATATCTAACTCAAATGGTCACAAAAATGCATGAAAATTATGCCAAATGGAAGGTTATTTAAGGCCACAACATTTACAAGAAATTTTGCATGTTTTACAGTCCATACAATCCATACATATGTCTGGAAACACATATTTTCTGAAGAAAATGCTTAAAAATAGAGCTTTACATTCATTAGATTCAAAAAATCAATCACCCACACACAACCAAATGCACAATGGCCTTTTCAAAGGCATTTAAAATTGAATCCTAACCTTCTAACTAATTCCTATCAACCCAAAGGAATAAATGACCTTTCAACTTCCAAGTTGCATCTTTTTTTCCAATTTTGCACTATTGTGACAACTTTTGACATTTCTTCATTTTATAATTTTTAACTTTAATCTATATCATGACATTCAATTTTGACTATTAATTTGGTGGTGTATTTTGCTATGTTATTTGACTATTAATATGGTGGTGTATTTTGAACTTAATTACTGCTGCAAATATGTATATATTTTTTATTTTTATATATTTTTTTGTATTAATGAACCCAAAATGAACCCAACCGCAAGAAAAAAATTGACTAAACCCACGAACCAAACCCTTGAACCCAAACCGATAACTTATCTTCTAGATGAAGATCCCACAACACGATTTTGGGAAGGAAATAGAGTTACACACAGTTAATTATGGTAAAACTAACATTCAAGGTGTAATGCAGCACTTCACCATTTGAATGGAGTTGTGGACCCGTGCAACATATGTTTCCATCAAATATTTTGTAAATTTAATCCCCTAAGACTCCCAATAAATTCAAGATGGTCACAAAGGACCTTATTGAATACAATATAAGTCAAAATTCTAAGACACCTAATCACTTGACCTCCTTTTGCTTGAGTTGGCCTTGGTGCTCCTGCACCATACAACCGGCCAGAAAAGGAACCCATGTCCCATGGGGACTAAGTTACATCATTTCATTTCTCTCCAAATGATCTTCCATCTGGAAAGCCCATCCATCAAACCAGGTTATTGAACTTGGCATCATGCTTTGCCTTCTTGAACTTGTTCACAACTTGCCACTACTTCTTTTCAAGAAATTTCCCTTTATCTTTTCTCTTGCCAAGAACTGATGATGTACTTGCCTCTGTACCTACAAACAAATAATTACCTTTTGTCCATTGGAAAATTTTCCTCATCATCTCTGTTGTATGCTTGAATTCTCCTATTTTCCTTGACCAAACACTCTCCTTCACTTCACTTTCTATCTTCACTTCCACTCTCAAGTCATCTATTCTCGGGACCTCTGTGCAATCAGTTATGTAGACTACTATCATGGCAGAATATATCTACCCTTCAACCTCTTGTCCAATCAGTGGACATGCTACCTCTTCCACCATGACCTCTCTAGGCCATTCTTGCCTTTCCTTTGGCAACAAACTTTCACTTACCTCATCCTTCACACTTATCAAGGTCTCTACCCCAAGGTTCTCTACCTCATTTGGTCCACAAACCTTTTTATCAAGTTCCCACACTCCTTGTCCTTTTAATGGACAAAGCACTATCTTTTGCACACTCTCATCATGTTGTCTTGACTCTTCTTTCTCCTTCACAAGGAGTTCTTCCTTGATCTCTTCTACCTCAGATTTTAACACCATCTCTACCTCTTTTCCTTCTACCATTGCATCATCTTGTAGTACTATTGTCTTTTCAACTTCAAGATTTAAAGTGGCTTCAATCTCCACTTCCTCTTCATCCCTTACCTGCAAAAAATATTTCTTACCACAAATAATTACCCTTGATGCTTTATCGTGTCCTTCTTCATTTTCCATCAATGGTTCCAATATAAATGAAACCCCATCCTTCTTAATCTGGTATGTATTAAGCCTTCCATCATATAGGGCATACCTACCATACATCCATGGTATCCCTAACAACAAGTGGCATATGCTCCTAGGTACCAGATCACATAATAACCTATCTTTATAACCATCAATCTTAAATTCTACCCAAGCTTGTTCTTTAACCAAAAGAGAATGTTCACCACTCACCCAAGAAACACAATAAGGGTTCTCACGAGGTAACCTTTCCAAATTCAATTTTTCAACCATCTCTTGTGACACCATGTTATCTAGACTTCTTGAATCCACCATTACCTTACATACCTTGCCTTTACATTTACACCTGGTTTGGAAAATTGCCTTCCTTTGTGGCATCTCTTTAATCAACTCTTTGTTTTCTTTTGCCATGTTATCTTTTGAATGCACCTTGTGTTTTTCAGCTTCCAACTCTCTTCTTCAATATTTAACCATCAACTCTCAAGATATCTACTCCCTGTAGCTCTGATACCAATTTGATGTAGTATGTCCAAGGAAGAAATCAACACCTTCAATTAATCTTCAGCAAACATCTCTAACTCACCTTTCTTGACACACTTATTCAACTATATTTCCCTTCACAAAACTCAACATAAACACTAAACTTTTCTTTAGAGTTACAAACTTCTTAAGAGACCTCCTAGACACCTTGATCATCCTTAATTCAACCGAAACCAACAAACACAGAGTCTTCCCCTTCATATTCCATTAATTCTTTATGACTATCCTAGACTACATCTGTGGTACCCACAAGCCATCAAGCACCAAAATTTTATCCCAAGACACATTTGATTCCTTCAACATGTGGAATAGTTTCAAAAGACCTAATTCACTATGTACAAATTCTTTCCAAACCCCAAGAACTCAGTTAGGGTGTGATTCCTTCATTACTCTGCCCTCTTCCTAGTAGGTCTGCCAACTGTATTAGTCAGAACTTTATCCCAAACTATACATCAAAACCCCCAAACAATTCATACATTAAATAATTTTTATGCTTACCAAAAAGATAAATCCAACATTGGGTATTAAGTTATTCACAACTTCTACTCCAATCTTGTTGTTTCACTCAGTAATTAGGCCATGGTAAAAATAAGGTTTATTGTATTTGCTATCTCCAACACTAAACTTTCACAATCAATGATTGGAACATATTGAATTTGACTCATACATGCTCAATAGTTCATTTAAAATTCATTCCCACCATTATTTTTATAAACCTTGGCAATTGGCTCCCTCAATTATGTTTTTATCAGACTGAAACACAAAAATACAATCTAGAATTCCAATACTTCACACCTCAAATATTATAGCTTTAATTCAAAACCACTTGGATATGAAAGAATATACATAAAAAAAAATTATCACTGAAAACTAGATGATTTGGCCAATAGAATAAAGAGAAACACAATTAATTTGATTCACTGTTAACCCTAGTAAGGGTTTCAGACTGTTAAGAGAGAAATGATGATATCTAACTCAAATGGTCACCAAAATGAATGAAAATTATGCCAAATGGAAGGTTATTTAAGGCCACAACATTTACAATAAATTTTGCATGTTTTACAGTCCATACAATCCATACATATGTCTGGAAACACATATTTTTTGAAGAAAATGCTTAAAAACAAAGCTTTACATTCATTAGATTCAAAAACTCAATCACCCACACACAACCAAACATACAATGGCCATTTTAAAGGAATTTCAAATTGAATCCTTACCTTCTAACTACTTCCTATCGGTCCAAAGGAATAAATGACCTTTCAACTTCCAAGTTGCATCTTTTTTTCCAATTTTGCACTATTGTGACAACTTTTGACATTTCTTCATTATTTTGCAAATTTAATCCCCTAAGACTCCCAATACATTCAAGATTGTCTCAAAGAACCTTATTGAATACAAAATAAATCAAAATCCTAAGAATCCTAATCACTTGACCTCCTTTTGCATGAGTTGACCTTGGTGCCCCTGCACCACAAGGTGAGCTCTATTTTAGGTTTGGATATACCCTCTAATATCATATTTGAATCTAAAATTATATTCATATTCAAGTCATGATAAGATGAATAAAAATGCAAAATCATTTTCCATTAAAGTAATGGTTTTTTTGAAATAATATTTTAGGCACTGCTAGAAGATGCAGATGATAGAAAATTAGTGCTAATATTAGACTTGGTGCATTCTACATGTTTGGCATGCCTACAAACTCTGACCATCTATTCTCATTGGCATGCTTTGACACCACAATACAATTTGTGCAAAATCTTGAAGTTTGTAAGTTGATTGCCATGGTTTCAATGAGTTTTTATTTTTTGGGGAATCTGTACATCACCGGATATTTTTTGTCGTGTTTTATTTCAATCGAAAATAATTTTGTTGTTATCCATGAAATGAAGGCATTGGTTCAGTAATTTTCATATATAATATTATTGTAACAATCAATATTAATTCTTCACTTAAAGATATATTGAACTGTGAAATGAATTTTATGTTTATTTGATTGTGTTAAATTTTATTTTCTTTGTTCTTGAAGTTATTTATGTGAAATTCTATAAATACAATGATTGTCAAAACTATTTTCATATGAAATTAATAGATTTTAAAAAATTCAATTAATAGATTTTAAAAAATGTAAACATAAAGAAAAAATTGTTATTTTTCAAATTTAAAGATATTTTAATAGAAATAAAAATGACTATTAACGCAAAAATTGTAACATTTGATGAGCAAGCATGTACCAAAAAAAAATTAATTCTCACTTTAAACAGAGTTCCCAAAATAACAACGGCTTAAGAAATTGAGATGGAGAGCACAACTACTGTTAGATGATATCTGCTACAAAATGGAAGCAGTCAGTCTAATGGAGGAGGAATAACCCTCAAAAGAAGTAGTGTGCATGCTTAACAAAACCCCAAACCTCAATTTACAAACAATAGGACTAGAATTAGAGACAACAAAGGTTGTTGAAACTTGAATTCCGATACAAGGAGTTTTACATCCACACACTAAGCATTGATGCTTAGTGTGGGCCCCACGCTTAATTGCAAACTCCATTTCTCTGTTTCTGTTGTTTTCATTTGTATTAACTGTGCTCACATCATAATTGTTTTTATCATAGATTAGAGTTTAAACAATTAAATACTATTATTTTTTATTCAATTGTGTTCCAATTTTTTCATCAACATTTTGGATCACACTTAGTAATCTCATCCTCTTCAACTCTCTATCCTGATGATGGATCACTAAGTGTGATCCAAAACGTTGATGAAAAAATTGGAACACAATCGAATCCAAAAGCAACAAAAATAATTTCACATGGATTGTGGAAATCTAATTGCATTTATAATCAAATACTATTTTTATATACTATTATGTAGTATTATATATTTTTATCAATTGCATTGTAATCGTGATGCTACCAGTTATTAATTTATTATTATTGATTTTTATAAAATAAAATCAAAGTATTATATATTTATATTTATATTTATTATATAAATTTTTATATGTAAATAATATTATATTATATTGTATTATAAATATTATATAAACATTTATATAATAAATATGTAAATATTATATTATCATATTTATATAATAAATAATAAGTGTAATATAAATATAAATATATAAATAATACTTTAATATATGTATAATATATATTTTATATATTTATAATATATATAAAAATATGATATTATAAATATAATATTAAAATATAAATATATAAATATTATATTTATATAATGAATAATAAATATAATATAATATAAATATATAAATAATAGCTTATAGTTTAGAATATATATTTAATTAGGGTTAGGCAAGTATCTATATAAGATTATTGTTACTTATGTACATTTATTATAAATGTGGAGTAACTGATGAAAATAAATGTACATAAGTAGCAACAATGTTATATAAATACTTTAGAAATTATATAATAAAGTGAAATTTAAACTTTATTTTTAATTACATTTTTTTTTTACACTTAATGATATAATTATTTTTTCATAGATTTAATTTAAATAATATAAATTTCTTATAATAATTTATTAATTAATAATTATCTTTAATATTAAATATATTATTAACAATGAGTTTGAAGGTTAGAATTATGGTTAGGATTAAGGTTAGAAAGAAAGTTAGAATTAATGTTATGTTTGGGTTATAAGAAAGAAAGGCCTTCCAAAATCTCTTTTGTCACATACTCATATTAAAGATGTAGGTCTTGAATTCTATTATAAGTCTTACTATAATTTTAAGTCTATTATTAATCAAGATAGTAACCTTAATGCTAATAATAAGATTTATTGTAACATTAAATCAAACCTAATTTGTATCTATACTGGAGAGCTTCATTATTGGTGAGAAATATTAGTGGCGATAGAGCAATGTATTAGACTTTGTTTTAAACAACTGCACAATCATCTGTGGGGTGGTTTCCTTGCATACAGTTGCATGACTCAAATGTTAGATTTTATTTAGCACACTCCATTAGTCTCGTGCACTAAAGCTTAATTGGGGTTGCGACCAATCCATGCTCTATCTACTATTATCAATACAAATAAAGGATAGTAGGTAATCGTCCTAGGTCATGTTGGAAAGAATCTTCTAGTTTCTCCTGCAGTACTCCCACAGTTCCTATAAGTTATTTTAGAATCTTCCAAATCAAATTGATGTGTTAATTTAGTTTGTTTCCTCCATAGTTTACTGTTATGGTTAGAAGTTTCCTTTTACTTTCATTGTCGACAACTTCTTTGTATCTATTTAAATAAGACTGTTGTAGCTATTTTGGCACCAATAAAGTTAATGAATAAAGTCTGTTTTCTGTTGTAGAAATATGTTTTTTATTTTATTTTGTCTTCTCTTTCTATCAAATTGGTATCAGAGCTAGGTCAGGGATAAATGATTTAAAAAGGTTGAAAGTTGTTAACAAAGAGAATCTAAATGTGTGATCATTGCTAAAGCTATTGAAAGTGTTGAAGCTACTAAGTATTGATGTTATTTATATCTTTTTATATTTTCATGAAGCTCTTTTATGGATTTGATATAAAATAATGAATTAAAAGTATTTTGTTTGAAAATAAGATAAGTGCAGATTATGAAGGATAGATAACTGGCATCTAGTAGTAATTTAATTCAACCTCAGATTCTGTTATTTATAGGTAAAAATTATGGTAAATGGGCAATAAAAATGAGGACATTGTTTTGTTCACAAGATTTATGGGAGTTTGTTCAAAATGGGTTTGTAGAACCTCAAGATTTGTCTACTTTAACACAAACACAAAAAGATGATCTTAAGGAAAAGAAAAAGAAAGATTCTAAAGCTTTGTTTCTTATTCAACAAGCAATGGATGAACCTTTGTTTTCTAAAATTTCTACTTTGACTAGTTCTAAGCAAGCTTGGGAAATCTTAGAAAATTCATACCAAGGGACAACTAAAGTAAAAGTTGCAAAATTATAGATTTTAAGAAGGAATTTTGAAAATCTTCAAATGAGTTCATCAAAATATGTAGATCATTTTTTCAGTAATCTAATGAATATTGTAAATCAAATGAAGATACATGGTGAAAATATATTTGATCAAAAGGTGATAGAAAAGGTTCTTAGGAGTCTTCCTAATAAATTTGATGTAGTAGTTGTTGCAATTGAAGAATAAAAAAAAATCACAATTGTCAATAGGTGAATTGATGGGATCCTTGCTTTCCCATGAAACCAGAATGAGTCAAAATAACAATTCTTCTTTGGATAGTGCTTTCAGAACACATGTATCATTTGGAAGAGGAAGAGGAAGAAGTGAACACACAAATTCAGATCAAGGAGAAAGAAGCAATTTGTCCTATCAAAATTTTAGCATAGAGGACGTGGAAAAAATCAGTTCTAATCATCAAGGTATGATAATTCCCACATATAGTGTCTTTATTGTAAGAAATTTGGTCATTTTTCAAATGAATGTATAATCAAACAAGCTTTGAAGTGGATAAACAAAAGGAAAATTACAAAGATGTATCCGATAATAATTGTGGAAGTTTACTCATAACTTGTAATGTGGCTCAAGAAAGCTCTAATGTTACATGGTTTTTAGACAGTGGTTATAGTAACCATATGACAGGAAATAGAGAATTATTTTCTAGATTGGATGATTCTATAAAATCAGAAGTGAAATTGGGAAATGATAGGAGAGTTTCTGTAATTGGGAAAGGAACAATTAATATCATGACTAAGAATGGTGAAAAGAGACATATTGATGATATTTTCTTTGTACCTAGTTTAAAATATAATTTGTTGAGTGTTGGACAACTAATGCAAAAAGGGTATAGAGTTCACTTTAAAAATGATGAATGTATAATTCTAGATAGAAATCCTAATGATAGATTAATTGCAAAGGTCAAAATGACACAAAACATAAAGTTCCCCCTCCAAATTCATTGTATTCAAGGAAAGGAGGAAATTAATTTCAAAATAGTATACTTAGACCAAACATGGCTTTGGCATTTAAGGTATGCTCACCTTAATTTTGGAGGTTTGAGTTTATTACAAAAGAAAAATATGGTGAGAGGTTTACTATTTATAGATCATCCAACTAGTACATGTGAAATTTGTATCTTAGCAAAACAAAATAGAGAGATTTTTCCAGTAAAAATCACATACAGAGCAAAGACACCATTAGAATTAGTTTACACTGATATATGTGGGCCAATGTAGACTCCATATTTAGGAGGAAATTTATATTTCCTAACATTTATTGATGATTTCAGCAGGAAGACATGGATATAATTTCTCAAGCAAAAGTCTGAAACATTTGATAAATTCAAGGAGTTTAAAGCTTTGACAGAAAAAAAAAAAAGTGGATTCTACATTAAGGTACTCATATCAGATAGGGGTGGTGAGTTCAGTTCTAATGAATTTTTGGATTTTTGTAAATATCATGGAATTAAGAAACATTTTACAACAAGATATAAAACACAACAAAATGGAGTAGCTGAATGGAAGAGAAAGACTACAATGGATATGGCCACGAGCATGATGAAGGCCAAAAATTTATCCAATGATTTTTGGGTAGAAGCAGTGGCATGTGAAGTGTACATTTTGAATAAGAGTCCTACAAAGAGTGTGAGGGAGAAAATCCCCCAAGAAGCATGGAATGGTAAGAAGCATACTATCTCTCATTTTAGAATTTTTGGATGTGTTGCTTATTCTCTAGATCCACTTGAATTGAGAAGGAAATTAGATGATAAAAGTGAAAAATGTATTTTTATTAGTTATGATGAGCAATCAAAAGCTTACCAGTTATATAATCCAATTACAAAGAAATTGATTATTAGTAGAGATGTTGAATTTAAGGAAGAAGAATCATGGGATTCAAATGTTGACAAAATAGTCACAGGTGGAGCATCTATACATGATAGTGAAGAGGAACCAGAAAAACAAGGTGGTCAAACACCACCAAGTACTCCACCAAGAAATATTGTACAAGGTATATCATCATCCCATTCAAATATTTATAATCCAAATTCAAATTTAAGTGATGAATCTGTAGACACTGAAAATTGACCACTTTAGTTTGGTCAATTTAACCCCAATTTAACTAATGTTATATCCTCTATATTAATTAAATAATACCCTATTATTTAATTAATATTGATTATCCCTTATCCTTTATCTTAATTTATTTCTTCTATCATCTTTAAATCCTAGCCTAAAGTAAATAATTACCTTTAATTATTTACTCTCATCCCTTATCCCTTTTCCTCTATAAAATTAAATAAATAATTTATTTATTTAATTCCCCTCATGTCAATCCTCCATAACCTTTTTCTAATCCTGATTAATTTGCATAATCCTAGATTAAGGATGTGCACATTCCTAATCCTTGATTAGGGAGGTGTCACATCCTCCATAAAATGCAAGTGGATCATTAATCCTCATTACCCACCTACTCATTTTCCTAATCCCTCACTTACACAACCTAATCATTTATTAGCTATCCTAACCTACCCCTTAGTCAACTCTCCCCATCCCTCAAGGAATTTTTAATTCCTTTTTGTCTTCCCAAAGTCCTTTTGAGAAATTTTTAATTCCTCTCTCATCCCCCAAGGAATATTAAATTCATTTTTTCTTTCCCAAGGAATATTTAATTCTTTTTATCATTCCCATGCACATTAAAAAGGAATTTTTAATTCCTTTGGTCAACTCTTTATATCAACCCTTGATCCTCTTTCAAGAATCAATCTTGGCCATCCATTTCAATCTCCCTGGTTAAATGACTAACACTCAACAATTTTTGCATCCTCAACCATATTCAACTCATACAACCATATTCCATCACATTCATCTCAATCCTTCAGTCACCATAGCCAAATCCATCATCTTTGCATCCAAATCAAGCAAAATCAAGTGGTTACGCTGCCGAAATCAATATAGAGCACACATATCAAGCCATCAAAAGGGGCAAACAAACTCATCAAACTAAAATAAGGTAAAATTGATTTTATTCTCATTTTTAAGTTTGAGTTTCATCTTTAGCCCAATCTTGAGTGTTGTCTTTTATTTTTATCTCTTGCTTGAGTTTATTTCTTGCATTTTAGATGTGTTAAAAATACTGCACACATCTCTGGCATGCCTGGTGGGACCCATGTCATGGGTCCTTTGAGTTTTCTTGTTGCTTCAATCTGGCAAGTTCAAAAAATTTAGCACTACAAAGGAAAATCCATCCGACGAGTGAATCTACTTAATCGTAGGGGAAAACCTATTAACGCAAGGGCGATGGCACACCCACCACTTTCTTGGAGAGGTGATTATGATATTATTTCTACGGATAGGTGAATTCACTACTTGAGCAAGCGAATTTGTTGATGGGAGAATTTGTTGATGAGCGAATTTGCTGGTGGGTGAACCTGCTAACGAACGAATTTGCTGATGGGAAAATTTGTTGATGGGAAAACCTACTAATGGGAAAACTTGGTGATGAGAAAGTCTACTAATGAGAGAACCTATTGATGGGTGAACCTAAAAAAGGGAAAATTTGTTGATGGGTGAGTTTGTTGACAGGCGAATCTACTGATAGACGAATCTGCTAAAGGGCGAACCTGAGACATACATAGGAAAATTTTCTCTACACAAAGGTGAATTTGAGGTAATCCAGAATCTTAAATTTTTTAATTTGAGCCTTAATTTTATTTTGGATTTGGGTACTAATCAACTAACTTATTCGTTTGTTCTTGTGATATTTTACTAGCGTTTGCACAGCTTATCATACACCCAAGATCAGAGGACAAAACTACTATTTCGTGTGTTGCAGGACGAGCGGTCGAAGCCTTAGTTAGCTCTGTCTATTTTTTTCCACACTAATTGAGGAGCATGTGGCTTAATTAAATGGTCAATTAACCTTGTTTTTTTTTTTGGGGGGAGTGAATTGTTGATGAATCCAGTCCCCTCGCACCTTTCAGTGATCTTGGGTGACAAGAAATTGCAATTCATTCTAGTCCAATCTAGTGTACCCAAGAAGTGCTAGTGTGTCTAAGCTCTCCCCTTACACTACATGTGAGTTTGAGGATCAACAAAAACATCTAGTATTTCCTTCCTTTAGCGGGACCTTCCTGGGATTTCATCATTCAGGGGATGATTAATCCAACCACGTGTTATCGACAGGGTATATAAAGGGGGGAGAAAAAAATTTGTACCCCAATCTAATATGTTGGTGTTTTAATTTTCCCACTAAGGCTTCATAATTCTCTAAGAGGTTTCCAACCTCTATATTCAAGAATTCACAAAGTTAGTGGCCAACTGACAAGATTCAGTCAAAGACTGAGATCTCCTACACTTTTGGCTCTATGAAACCAAGGAGGGTTTTCCTATACATGTTCATAAAAATGCTTCATGCCTCAAGAACACTTCTATACACAGATACATTCCTATCAATGTAACTAGATAGCATCTACCCGGGTTTTGGCAAACCAAAGAATCAGAACAACTATCTAAAGCTAGGAAAGCAGATTTACTATGAGATTTGCATCTCAAGAGAGATAGATTTTGATTTTTTAAAATGTTCGGACTATGAACCTTCACATTTAGGGCTACTATTTTGTAATTTTAAAAGGATCTTGAAAGAACTAACCAGTGCCTCATCCAACTAGGCTGGAGTCACATAAAAAATAACCCTGATGTCATTGAACTATCATTATAATATCTTACATTATAAGATTTTACAGTATTCAAAGCAGTACTCCTTAGCAAATCCTAAGCAAATTACCACAAACTTGTAATTTATTTCCAAGCATTTGATTAACTCATTAAGTTAAAGCAGGAAAATGAATCACATATTCAAATATACCATTGAAGATGAATGAAGCAACCATTGATAAATCCATTCACAATATGTTATACATACACAGGAGAGAAATTGTCTTAAATTTTTAGATTTGTTTCGATGTCAGTAATTACAAAAAGAATAGTGTGCTTATCTTATGCACATACCCGACCTAGAATGACTTCCTAGATACAACCTTCTAGATACTACAATATATTCCTAACTGTACACCGTCTAAACTTCAAGACTCAAAAATATGACCATAACAATGAGCCTTGAAATCTCCTTTATAGATCAGGAGAGCAACAAGCATCAGGCTCAATTGTTCATTTTAAAATGAATTTCATCCCAACCAAATGCAATTCGGATTACATTTCAAAATTCCTCATCATCAAATGTAACCATATTATGAACAGAGGAATCAAAACGGTTACACCCCTGAAACTAGCCGAATAGAACAAAAACTACCGCATCACCCATGCACACGTCCACATCTGACCCGAACCATAGAAATAACATCAAAATAAAAAAGCAGAACCCCAGCAACCACATCATCATCTTGCACCATGAGCAACCATGTGGTCTTGATATAGGCGACCACTCCTGGTCCTCACTTCAGTATGAAGCGAGACCATTACCTTACCTTTGTTTGCACCAACACCAGACCCAACAACAACACACAGTGCCACCACAAAAATTGGAGAGACTACGAGGACCTCCTCACCCACTCCCATGAGCTCAGTCAAGGCCACAAAGTAACTACAATAGTCTAAATCAGTTTAAGACCCTTCACCATGAGAGCCTACCGAAAACTCAATAGGTGACCTGTAAAGTCTAGATCTCTTGTCAACCCTTTCAGTAACAGTCCCAGAAGCACCACAAATAGTACTTTGTTCAGTTTGTTTCTCCTCCCGCTGAAAATTCTTTGCTCCCATCCTGGCGCTTCGTCGTACGGGGGAAGCAAGAACCACTGACTTATCCATCCAATTCGCAAGTTCAAATTAAGTAAGAAAAACCAAACACCTACAAATAAACATAAACTCAAAAAAATGCAATGATGCTAATGAGCAATTAGCAAGCATTTATCAAGCAAGTCGGTGCAGGGAACAATAATTGCTCCAATTGCAGTATGAGCAAGCGAGCGATTAGTGGTTGATGTTGCCACCATAGAATATTTCCAAGCTCATGGAAAATGGCGCACATCCCATAATGATCATCAGGTGAATACCACTTGCACAGATGGAAATCAGGATGAGATCCACTAGAAAGACCTGTACCATTAATGAATATAACTTGCAAATTGGAAATAATCCTCTCATGGGTGGATTAGAAATTTTTAATTTAGACCGTCAATGTGATAAAGACCTGGCATGTCGGATGACTTAGATCGAGTCAAAGATCATTGAAGAACCCACATCACCACTAGGAAAACCCAATGGCCAATCAAACTCCTGGCAGTCAGAGACACATGAACCAGCAATGAGCCGCATCCAACCACCTTGTACTGCAAAACCTGGTGGAGCTTTTAAATTTTTCCCCTTGTAGGTTTATTTAATCCTTGGCTCTAATTGGTTGAGTTTTGGGTTCTACAAACGAGTCTCGGTCATGGGTTTTCTTTTCGAACGTTGACTTACTACCAATGGTGGCCGGTCGTTTAAGTGAGGTTATTATCCCTTTTGGTCATGACTTTACCGGCCCCTTTTACCTATCCTCTCGGTTTTTTGCATCCTAATCGTATTTTATTTTCCGATGTGTCAGGCTGATAAATTGTTTTAGATTAACCTCTAAATAATCTTTTCGACCTCAAGGGTCATTTCCCCGTCCACCTAGTCAGTCCCCTTCTTTATAAATAACCTTTTCGCATGTGCAGATTGTGTGGCCGTCAGATGAAGTGATCTTCATCTGGACCGTTCCTCGCACACCTTGCAAGGTTTCTTGTTGATGTCATAAAAGTGATGTGAGGCGTTCGAGATGCTGCCACTTGTCACATTTGATGGTGAGGACCAGTTTTGTTCACTGATCGACGATGGATGTTGATGCTGACAGTTGTTTCTTTACCGACGCATCGTAGCCGTCCCTCGCTGACCTCGCACAATTAAAACTTTAGTTTTAATAATGTTGTGAGGTGTGTGATTTGTTGATGCGTGGATTCCGATGTTGTACGATGGAAGACCAAGGTGGGGCCCTTTCTGTGCTGATGTAGTGCCCGGTAGGTGAATTTATTGTTCGCCTGAAGATTGGAGAATTGACGTGGCATTTTCAAATTGTTTTGACTTAATCTAAACCGTTCTCCTTGCCTACATTGTTTTTGATCAACGACTCACATTTGACAAGACTGGTGTTGTACTATAGCCATTTTATCTCGCGCGAGTGAATAGTAATGGTTGAGTTCGACTCTGCTTGCATAATTAAATGCTAAAAGACTAGCAAATTGCTATTTCTATGTATATTTCCATGCTGAAGAAGAATTGCCTGGTGCCAAGCAAAGCAAGCCATTCTTGTGATTTTCCAACCTCATTTTCAATAGCGTTTTGCAAAGTGAAACCGTAAGTAACACGTATACCATCTCTTGTGTCTTTAGAAAGCTTTATGGTTGCTTAAAGAACTATTATCGATTGTTTCTTGTTTCGTTCCTGAAAGATTGTTCAAGTAAGATTTTCTTTAAAGGATCTTAGGGCTAGTCTTGATAATTGTTGAGATTTATAGAATTGTGAAGTATTTTCTGCTTAAAGCTATAGGGTGCAAGTTATAACTGTTAGATATATAAAAACCCTAGCTTGAATTATTCTGTTTTATATAAATGGCACCCAAGGCCTAAAGCTCTTGCTCTGAGGCCACTACCAGACCCTTTTCCCAGGATATTATAGATTTATTAAGGCCTTCTACTAGCAAAAGGCCTGAGGGAAAAGCTTTGTTCTATGGGCCATTGATCGTGGAAGGATTAACTGATAAGCAATGTGTAGCTCTTGATGTTGAATTACCATTTACTTGATGGTAGTTATTCTCAAACTGGTTTGGGAATATAAATTTATGTGTTCCTTTATGTAACCCGTGGAGGTTAGATTTGGGCAATCTGGTGGTTCCTAATGTCTACTTGGATGTAGACTTGTTAAAGGATGTTGTTGCAAGGTATGACCCTATAAGAAGAGTTGTTAGGACCCATTCTGGCTTGGAAATGGTAAGGATAACTAGAGAAGAAATTGCATAAATATTTGTTCTGCATGAATGGAGTCAGGATATGGTTACCATAAATCTCGAGGCCTTCAGAGAAGAATATAGAAACAAAGGTTTGTTCAGAATGTCTCTTTTGGTGCCTCATCATGTAGTCTCAAGAAAAGGAAAGGCTAAGAAGCAGGTGGTAATTGGAAAGAATGAGCTAGAGCCTTTCCCTGTAAACTATTTTTCTACCTATTTTAGGAAGACAGTTTGTTCCTTGTGCCAAATCCTAGGAATCGGTTTGAAGAATACTCTGCCTACCGATGTCATGTACATGGTTGTGAACATTCAACATCCAGGTTTTAATGTGGTGTATGACTTTGCCACTTATTTGGTAAAAAAGATGCATGGGTCTCTAGTGGCTCTAAAGGAAGGAAATAAGTTGGTTGGCTTCAAATGGTATCCCTGCTGATTCATATGTTCTATATAGGGGCCAGGTAGTGTTTGAAAAAGATATGGAATTGAAGAAAAAGGAGGGTAGTATTGAAATGCCTGTCCAATATTGGACTAGGATTCTTGATATGCATGATCACAAGTTTGATTATGTAAGGTTCCAAAATGTCTTTGGATCAAAATTAAAGAAGGCTCTTGTTCTTGACCCTTCTAGGATTCCTAAAGAAATTCATGATTTCTTGAGGCCAATGGAGAGAAGGCCTGAATTAAAATTGACACATAATTGGGGAGATATCATCCCTTACCACAATACAACCATTTTCAGAGTGTATAGCACAATTGTCAACCCTTATGTTTTTCTAAGGGATAAGCCTCTGAGAATTGGATTTCTAGAAGTCATGAGACAGTTGGGATGTGCTCAAGAAGTGCATCTACCAACAAAATAGAAGAAAGGTTCTTTCTTCCTTGAATATACAACTTTTGCAGATTTTGAAATGGCAAAGGGAGGATGGAAGTATTTTCACACACTTCTTAGACCTTATGCACTCAAAACAATACACCCTAGGAATCATGATCCTGAAGGTTTTATCTTTCAAATGAAGGTTATGCACAGGATTGGAATGTTTTTCGATAACTTATACTTTCTTGAGGATATTATCAAAAATATTTTTGATGTAGAAGAGCAGGATGAGAAAAAGGAAAAATACCTCGCCTTCACCAAGATGGTGAAGAGCAAGCAAGAAAATATACCTAATTTTAATCCTATCCCCGATATTAATGGTGAATTCAATAGGTCTATGTATGTCATTAACAATTTTGAGAGTTTGGTGGGAATCTTGAAGGATGAACGAGTTGTGGAAGACAGGGGAAAGTCACAAAATATTGAGGAGTACCCTGAGGTAAGGTTGGAGGAGAGGCCTACTTATCAACGTCCTAAGAAGATAAAAGTTTTCTCTAGGGAAAGGGGAAACAGAGCTGGTGAAGTTGCCAAAGATGTTGCAACATCTTCTTCAGGACAGTCAGCGCCAAATATTGTTGATTTGGATTCACCTCCTAGAATTGTTAACCAGACCTGTCCTCCATCACCAAAGAGGCAGAAAATTGAAAAGGAAAAGTTGGTTGATTGTGATGGTGATGAAGATGAAGAGATCATTGTTACTCCTGACAAAATGCATCAAGGAACTCCATCTTTCCCACTGGACACTCCATCAAGTTCTTGGGAAGTTGCTCTTAGGTTGGGAAAGGATGAAATAAGGGAAGTAAAAAATAATGATGATCTAAGAATGGAGGCCTACAAAGAGTTCATGATGGGTGACTCTTTTAATCAAACCAGTGCTTTTAAAGATTTTGTGTGGAGAGCACATGTTGCATTATATGCTGAGAAAGTGGCACAAGAAAGAAGTTTGCACCCTGATCTTCTAGAGAAGGTAATCGAGTCTGAGGTCAGAGAACAGATGAAAGAAAAATTCAGAGAAATAACACTAGAGCAGGGCCGAGCATTAGTATAGAAAAGTGGAGTATTATTACTCCCTGAATGGGATATTACCGATGTTGTGGTTTTCAATACAATAAGAAGGTCCAATACGCCACTTCTTGCAACTGATGAAGAAGCTATGCTAGCGCTCAAGGGGTCAGCTTTTAGTGAAGAGTGGGATGCTTTGGAAATCTGGTCTCTATCCACTAGATCCAAGAAACCAATTGTTGCAGAACCATCTGATTCTAGTGGTCACTTAGTTATGAAAAGGGTTGTTGATACCCCAGCATTGGATGCTTCTAACATGGTTGTAAATGTTGCTAAATTCACTGGGGCAACTATTGAGGATCTGACCAAGGATCGGGATACTCTTAGAGGCCAATACAATGACGTTATTATTGAATATAATAAGAGTCAACAAAAGGTGGCAGAACTAGAAAATGAGTTGCCCTTGTTAAAACAACAAATGGAAACATGGAGGTCTCAAGGACAAGCTAGTTCTAGCCGCACTATCTCTGACCCACTTGTGGAGTAATCTCAACCCTCTTCACAAGAACAGTCCTTAGCTATCATTCCATAACATGGGACAAGTTGCTATTGCAGTTGAAAGGGCTAATAGCTCAGGAGAAGGAATTTCTAGGGAGAAATTAATTTAGAAGGTTGAGGAATATAAGGAGATGGTGCAACAAATCTAGGAGTCTATAGGAAAGAGAAACTCAATGATTGTGGATATTGTAATGAAACATTTAAGCAGGAAGGTCCAGGGAAGACTGAATAGTGTTCATTCAAATTATGCTCTAATGTTGTAAGCACTTAGGATGTTCCCAAAAGATAGAGAGGTGGCCACCCCATTCCTGGATAGATGGAGCTCTAGAATTGAGAAATTGAAGTTCATGGCAGTGGGAGCAAAATAACATGGGGATAAATATCCTATGGTAATTCCAACCTATCAATTTGTCAAAGGTGTTGTTGAGTAGAATTTTCAAGGATATGTTGCCCCTATGGAGTTAAAGATCAAAGGGTTAAAGACTATATATGATGGACAATACTTAACTCCTTTGCCACATATTCTGCATAGTCAAGATGAGATAAAACCTTTTCAGATTTGGAAGGATCGGGCGACTAATATCATGATTTCTCAGACCCATGAGATATGCAGAAATGCTGATATTGGTATGCTAGAGAATACATTGGAGAAACTGTCATTTGTCATTAGTTTCTTAAAGGTCTTTCACAAGAAGGCCACATCAGTGATGGTGAAGTATGTGCCTTATCAAGATAAGATTGATCAGGTTATGGCTTTTAATTGGCCATTCGAGGATGATTTTGAATTATGGAAAAAGGTGTTTACTAATGAATTTGAAATATGATTGTTATATGGGAAATACAACTTGGTCATGTACTATATAGGTTTGGCCTTACAGGTTATATTGGAAAATGTGCATTCTCCTTTTAAATTCAAGTATAAGGTGTTGAGTTGGAGTAAAGTGTTGCAAACGGTTAAAGAAGCCTTCTACAACGTGAACAAGCGGCCCTTTGGAGGGCGGTTTTCTCTTCTTCCATAACAAATAATGATGATTCTTGTATTATGCTCTCCATGCCCATATTATGATTTTGTAACTAAATTGGGAATTAGCGGTCCAATTGAAAATGGACATGTGTGCTCTCCGGCCTGATGCTTGTTGGCTCCCTTGTTTTATAAAAGGGAATTCTGGGCCGTGAGAGAGTGCAGGAAAATATATCAGGAATATGAGAAGTAAAAAGAGTTTAAATGATACAAGAATACTTTAGGAATGCTCTTAAAATCCAGGTTTTAGAATTTTTTGGGTCAAATAAGGGAACTTGGTCAATTATGGGGTTCTTAAGAATGTTTGTGTTAAATAGGCAAATGTTTTGAGTTTATTTTCTCTCCTGTTGTGAAACTTTGCATGAATTATTAATGTAATATTGTTCCAAGATGGTTTTCATTGATCTTCATTTGTTCTTTATTGTTAATTACGTTTAACCATAGCTCTGGTTCAAAGGATCGGTTAAATACTTTAGTTAATCACTAAGTTCATGCAAGATCATAATAGGATTCATAAAGAAGTAATAGATTCATAGATCATGGATCACTTGAGATAGAAATTTACCCTATAGTTCAATTTTCTCTTTTGACTCAGTGCGTTGGGATATGGCACTAGAATTCTGATTACATTTTATTCTCGGATGTTTTGTGTTATGGCATCAAGATATTTTACCCAAACATTTCCTATCAATTTACTTT